>JAUMHH010103978.1:0-21571 GCA_032359455.1 Chlamys rubida
TGATGGCAAATCATCTTAATCACATTATCTCCGTTTTCATTAATAGAAAACATTTAAAACAAATTAATTTTTCCAATCGTTTTGTCAAAAATAATTTATCAGCAAAATTTAAATGTGTAACAGAACTTTTGGAGGGCAGTGTAGTATGTTTTTAACTTATGTGCAATGTACGCTGCTGTACAGGATATGACAAATCAGCCCAATCAGCTATCAGGATACAAATATCCCTGATGATATCTGGACGTTGATAAATAATAAAGATTACTATGTTGAATAATTCTTAAATCATATCAGATAAATAACATTACACATTTTTTTCATAAATTCGAGAACGACATTTCTTTAATAAAAAGACAACCACATATGTCAATTATAGTTAGGTTCTCAGCCATACTCCAATTAACGTAATATTGAAATAAAACATTCATTTTGGCATTTTCCCAGTTTCAGTGTGGTCTGAAGTATGCTGGTGATTATGGTTACGCGTGTCTTCCGTTTGAATGTCATCCGTACTAACGGAACTAATGGTCTGGCTTCCTGTTTCAAAGGCAATGGCCATCTTTTCAGTATTTGAGTATTGTGCTGTATCGCTGATCCGCGACTGTTGCACCAATTCAGAATTATCGTTGATCTGAGATTCTTCCACCAATTCAGAACGAATTTTGTATTCTGGCGTTGAGTCCTGTTTCTTCATGCAAACGCATGTCACCGATACTTCCTGAAGGAACTCTCTGTATTCAAACACACCGGCTACACAACCGACTTTCTTCAGGACAGGGATGTGTCTGAGTACAGGTTTACACATATGTTGACGTCGGTGCTTCTGACGTAATACACAATGCTCACAGCGACACCTGGTTTGGACGATGTCAGATGGTATTCTTGTCGAGTCGGACTCTACTTCCTGGAAGGTGGGACAGAGGGGAAGGTTTTCTCCTGTCTGTGGTAGGCGGTAGGATGGGCAATCTTGGTCAACTCTACAAGTATAAAATGAAATACAGAATTGAGTAAGCAATGATAATACAGTCCACAGAGGTGAAAATATAGGTAACAACATTTTGAACATAAAGCACAAGTTTTGCAAAATAAATCACAAGATTTGGAACATTAGGGCATTTTCTACAATATAAATCACAAATTTCATTTTATAATCAAATATTGCTGAAACTGACACACCATATCGTAAAATGAATTCTAGAAAATGCAGTTTTGTTAAAAAAAAAAGTACCGTTGCCGGACTCATGGCTACTAGTATACCGTTGTTCAAACCAATACCTTAGAGTAATTGGATATCGAATAAGGTTAAATTGCACATATTACATAGTTATCTTTTTTATTTATTTTTGGTAAGTTTCCGAAAAATAATGTCTGCGATGTTCACGTTATATTTACACAGCTAAAGTGAAGCAAAATTAAAAAATAAAAATAAAACAATTTTCCTTCATTTTAGATTTTATAAACAAAATTGACAAAGGATTCTTTCCTTGTGTTCTTTAGCCGTTGACCTTACACACATAGAGCATAATAATAATAATAGTCTTTATTTCAACTTGATGACATATACACTTGTCTTGCATATGATCAAGCATGATAAAATGTACATTATTTACAACAAAGTTACAACAATTATAAAACAATACAGAATCTGTGTAAGATAAGTATACATGTACAGAATATCACAGTCATAGCTAACCATGTCCTATCTAGATAATAAATAGTAAATAATATAGTCTCATCACAGATTTGGTGATTTAAAACTTACTAATCCCTCAACATAAACTAATAATGGACATGTAATGAGACGCAATGGATTTCACCGTGTACTGCACCGTAATGAACATTATTTACCTTTTTATTTTTTCAGATCCTGATCCGATGTTCAACACCCGAAGATGAGAAAAAACAGCTTCAATGAACACGCTGGTTTTATGTACATTGTACGTTACCAACATCAGAACAAATTAAACAAATATCGACTATCACAAACATCTATATTTACCCTGCAAACACTTCATTCCGACTCCTTGTCACTTCCGATAAGTACATGTAGTTCTCTAAGATGCCTCTTTGCATTCTGTCCATTACAGCCACATCCGGCTCACGACAGGGACTGTCGGATGTTTGGAGGGCCTCGCCTCGAAGAAGATACACCAAAAGTACCTGAGGAATAATATAAATATAAAATGAAAGTTAATTGAAGAATATGCAGCACAGTTTGTACCTTTCATTTACCTCAGAAGATATACAACATTGTCAAGCGTTTAGCTGAAGTGAAGAAATTGTATCAAGCTTAAATATTTACTTCAAATTATTTTTTTAATACATATCGTTTCTTAATTTGAGTTAATTTGAATATTCAACTTAGTGCAAAATATTCTCCTTAGCAAATGCATGTACAAAAGGTAATTTTGTTCTACCTGCATTATTATAAACACAAACATTCTGCTCGGTATGAAGTGTTGTCGCTTATACAGCAGTAATGAAATGATGTACAATTCCAAGTTAAAATCGAACTTATAAAGACGAGATTTCTGAATTTCCAGATTATGGTTCTCTTTGCATGTCTTCCTTGTTCGTGTAAGAAAAAATCCCTTGAACTTACCATTGATGAATGAAATTGATTAATGTTCAGATAAACATTATAATATAAATGCTTCTTAAATTGAGTGTGACGGGGTGGGTATGATACATCTTAAGTTATAATGCGTGGATTTACATAGTAATGTAACATCAATTTCACACCTGAATAATTTGTTTGCGGTCTGCCAAGTGGAGGTAATATACATTCAACGAAACGGGCGGATATGTTGCTGTATTGGGCGAGTTATGAGGATATCGTTCCAAAAACCCATAGTTTACGGCTGTTTCCAGATAACATTGAGGGAAATAATCATTACTCATAAAATACATATTTTGATATCAGAATAGCAAGTGTAATTTTTAGTATATGTTTGATAAAACTTAATATATAAATATTCGTAAAACATCAACATTTGTGGATATGTTTCAATTTCAAAGAAGTCATTGCATTTCATAACATCTAATTGTGTGTTTCACAGAACCATGGCGAACACTGTAGGGTCTTTGCGGGCCAATGACGATTAATGACCAAATTTTATGTTTAACGAAATCACTGTGACCAGAACACAAATTATACTTATTTATCAGTAATGTAGTTGTCATTTAAATGAAACGATCGCCATATTCTGTTTCCAGAAAATTGAGTAGTAAACATTTTTAAGTGTCCGTTTTTCTTCTCAGTCAAAAAAATGTCACACAAATTTCACCATTAGAATGTTCATATGATCGACATGGTCAATGCATGTCTTCAAGAGACACCAGTGATTGTTCAAATTAAATTGTTGTGACAGTCACCATTTTAATGAAGAAATAAACCTGTTTTTTCTTTTCTTTTTTAACTATTACCATGGTTCTTATTTTGAATACTTGACATTGTTGTAGATTTGATCACGATTCGATTACGGTGAAGGTTCTCATATACCACTTTATCCTAACCTAGTTCGTAGGTCGTCTCAAAGCGGTTAATTGAGTATTATGTGTCGGAATGGTTGGTTGCATCAGAAAATTGAATGGCATGAACCGTTCATGTTATGGAAAAACTGTTACAAAGTCAACTACCCTGGCCCAAATTCAAAAAGGGCATACAAACCCACCTCTTTACGTCTGCATTTTGGGCTATATGCACAGATGTCATGTACATACGACCCTTTATTTATTCATTTATATGCACATTGAGATAATTATATTCTTGCTTAATGTATAATGGTGATTGTAAGCCGGTTTTGAACAGTTATAACTAATACTAAAATGCATATGTAGAAAAGTGCTTTAGAGTAATTTTACAAATTAAAAAGGGCGCTTTATAAATTTTGTATATTATTATTATTAATATGTATTCAAATTATAAAAAGTAAGACAACTCATAGCTGAATCTTAATAGAAAACATAGATTAATCACATGGATACATACCTTAGTACAGATGAAAGCTTCTTGTACGTGACGTTAGAAAAAAAAATTATTGCGTGTCAAAGTAGCAGATAACACTCGGGCAATCTACTAGTTTCGGCCAGGCAGGCAATATGCCGAAGTGGGAAATACGCTGGAAATGACGGTTAGCATATTAAATGCAAATATTTGAGAAAGATATTAATTAAGTAAAGACAGCCGGGTTTAGATAATATCATTTAGATAATGCACGTAATCATAAATGCGTTTCAAACATGTCGAGAACTGATTAACCATTCATTAGGAGATGTTAGATGCTTTCTTCGTGTAAAACTTCTTTGGAACGAAGATACAAGTCCTAGTATGGAAGTAGATATATAGGCATTGAACGGCGTGTTTTTAATTTTCATGCCGGTATGAACGCAAATCGGTTACATCCATATTACATGAAGCCCGCCTTGCGGAACAGCCCTACTTAACTAAAATTGGCGCCAATATTTAACCGTAGTCATTTGAGCTTTTGACTCAGGGGCATTCTCCATGTTATCCAAAGCGAAGCGGCAAGACTTTCATTGAACAAGGTTAATCTATGACGTCATAAGTAAACCACGTGTTACGTCACGCGAGTGTCTGCTTTAATACTCGAATGATATGCATTTCTGCTGCTAATGGTCATATAGTGGGTTGCAGCGCAAATGTAAATATAATTGTTTTAATCTAATAACATGTGAAATAATGAAAATGAACATCATTCCGTCAACTTAGGCGATCTGTTTACATAAACAGCGTTTTCTTTCAAGCTGGATCAGTACATCGAAAATGTCATATTTCGATAAGCATTCACTGAGGTCCACACGTTCTAGGATCTCTGGGCCCGTATGAAACTGTTCCAATGCTCAAGCATGGATTCTGTGCTCAAACCAACATTTTTGGAACCGACTTATATCATGTCAAACGATCAAAAAGTCGATTGTAAACATCAAAAACAGTATTTGGGTTTAGGTCTGTTCATTTCAATTCAATTCCAAAACATTGACAAATAAGATTGATTTATTAATTTATAACCGGAACAAGAAAGAAGGCTTGAGCAAACAATCAATACTTGAGCATTTGAATGGTTTCATGAATATGGGCCCTAAACTTAACATGATTTGATAACTGTAGTAGTGTTATCGCCTAAAAATGTTGACATAATTAAATATAGAAAAAGACATTAACATAAAATATCCTCCTAAACATATAAAGATATATGGAACGAAAACTTGTATAAAAGATCCTTGGCCCGGCCCATTGTACTGTGTGTTTTTTCTCTATATAGAGTTTCCTCTCCGTAACTTCCGTTTTGATATAAATCTAGCACAGTTGGCCCTGGACACTTCCTCCGTTGACCTGGTAGCTCAATCGGTTAGATCAATGACAATGGTATTGCCTAGTCCCACTGTTTGTTTACATTCCGAACACTGTTGTTGATAATATTGTGTTTATTGTATCGCTTTATCAGTTCTCATAACAAAATCGGCAAGGTATAATTTTATTAACGCTAAAGTCATAAAACAATGCTTAGTTACAGTATTTTTGGCAGTGGCACGGGGATTCCAAAGGGATTCTTACGTCTCTTAGAAACCAACATAAGGTGGACGTTGCAGAACTAACTGTCACCCTGTTAACTTGATGAGACTGACAAAAACATTCCTATCATAGAGGAAGTGGCATGAGAAACCAAACTTTCGTATTTATACACGGTAGTCCATAAGATCTGGGACCTACACTGCTGTAAAGGGTGATCGCTGTTAATTAGCTAGCATCCTATAAACATGATGCAATCACATACCGAAATAGACATTACATATCACTTTTTAAACACATGGAAAAATATCTGAAAAACCTTTGATTTTAAAATCAGACCATCTGTCTCCTTTTATACAATCCAAAACCAGGTCAGAGTTATAAGAACAAATGTCACACCATCAATTTTAAGTGTGTGATATACAAAAAAAACTGTCATTGTTGTAATTGTATTCATTAAGAATTGGAAACCCATTATATACCTTAGGCCTAACTCTGCCTGACGCATCATTGTTTGTTTTTCTATAATATTTTGTTTACATCAAGGGCGAATACATTTTTTTTAAATGTATTTTTAGAGACCAAAATAGTTGCTACAAAAATTAACATCATACCACCTAACATCTCAAGAATGAGGTCATACTGGTGAGAATGGTTATAACATCATACGTTTAGGTGTACTGTATACAAAAACATTTATATAACCGCTTCTATAAATAGCTCGGGAAATCATGTTACTTGTGTCGGGCCTAACTTTGCGTGTTGTAGCATTCCATTGTTCCGTAATAGTTAGGTTTGTTTACTTATCCTCAGACAACCATATCAGCTTTACATATCAAATTCAAGCAAAAAAAATGTTTACGGTAAAGTTAATCGTTTTGAATGGAGAAACAGGTTAATTACGGGCGTGTCTGTCCTTTAAAAATCCAAATCTAGCAATTATAATATTAAATCCTAAAATAAAGATCGTACCACCAATCTCAGTGACCTTTGATTTACAGAAATAGAATCCCCTCACGTGTTGATTATTTCTACATCTTGGGAAAACATACTAAAAACCTATGAATTTCAAAATTATAATCAATGAATAAGTACAAAATAAAATATCGTACCATAATTTAGTGATCGGTTTGTATAAATAAACGATCAATTGTTGACTAGTTCTGTATCTTGGAAAAACAAACTGAAAACCTATGACTTAAAAACATAATTAATAAATAGCAAAATATCATCCTACCGATGTAAGTTTGTGCACGCAGAAATAGTCATTAGAACCAATTACATATCACACGCCTTAGATTCTGAAATGTAAAGTGCACTCTGTAAGTGATTTAACGGTACAAAGTTAAAGCAACTGTAAATTGAAATATGCATTGACACCAAATATGTTTTCATAAACATGAAACACTTCCCATTTGTACCTCAGTCCATATATCCAGTTTCATTAGATATATCATGAGGTCAAAGTTTGGTTTATTATCTAAATAGATATCGCACCATACCTTTAATTGTATTGAATACAAAAATAGTAATTGATATATTATATACTACGTTACCTATATTGGACATAAAAATAGGCTTTGGGAGCACATTGTTCATAAGTTTATATATTTTTTTGTTACCTAAACCGTTAATGAAAACATTATATTGCAAGATTGTATTCCAGATCGCATTATCATCTGCTCTATATGCATGTATTCTTTAAGTACAAGTAAAACATAAATGATATGCTCTCATTTTCGACTCTGTGATACTTTCAGCAACAACGGTAAATAGTGTGTTGATATGTATTGTAATATTTAATTAAGACTTTAGTTTGTCGCACATTACAAATTTGTTTACAAACATGACTTCAATGAGCTATGTAACTGCAAAATCATTCAATTTGATAAGATTCCTGAAGAAATTGAGAAATGTTAGTGGTATGGACATATTAACTGATGAGTTGTTGATAAATATGTTTTTGTATTCATTAGCATGATATTTCGGATTCTATCAACTGGTATAATTCACATTTGGTCAAAATTAATATCTACAATACCGACATGCGCTTTGCTCTACATACCAAACTTCTGGATAACTTTTCTTAAGAACTTAATGAACACGTTGAGATACGGTATACCGGGGGATTTTCGTTGTAGTTTAATTTTCGCCTTTTATTCTTCCGTAATGAGGGCGAATTAATTCTAATAGCGAACATTTGTACACAATATACATTGTCATTACATGTGTTGGGCGAATATATTATAATAATTTTATTGGGCGAAAATTAATTTTAACGTCGAAGGGCGAAAAATTTACTGGTCGAAAAATTCCAGGTAGACAGTATTCATTTAAAAATGTTCTAGTCCTTTTGTCCGAGAATGAGTTCATAAGTGCCAGAAAGATAATTCAACATATATTTCACCAAGTGGAGGTCTGTTTGTTCCGGGAATGAATACAAATGAAGGACTTCATTACGCCATAGGTGGGGTTTCTTCCTCATTCCCTAGAAGTAATTACTTCTTTCATCGTGAATCGAGCGTTTATTAATTTCCGAGCTCCTCCTACGTTAAGAATGTTACATTTACTTTAATAGTTGTCTCTAATCCTCCAGAATGTTCTCCTGATGTATGTAATTACACTCATTATCTAACGTGTATTTCTTAGATTGACGATGTCTACTGTTCCGTGAGCATATACCCCACTCCCATCAGGTTAAAATGACACGGCGATTAAACCAAACACAACTAGCCCCTACCGTGTTACAACAAAAAAGCAACATAAATCAATGTACAGTATATTTCACAGGAATTCGGTACTAGTATATCCTTTGTTTAAAATTCTTTAAATTTCTGAAACATTGCATTTCCATATTAAGCAATATCATAATTTAATCAAATTTCGAGACCAATCAGTTTTATTGGCAAATTATTTGTTGCTATTTTATATACATAATTATTTTTAAGAGTCATACGTATACGTGTTCAACATGCTATATATCAAACAACTCATATCAATGAAAATAGAAATTCATTTTATCATCAAGATTCAGGTTTCTGTACTACATCATTTTATTAAAATTAAATTTTATTTATTTTACAGAAGTGCTACATATATTTTCTTTCACTAATCATATAATTGGCACGGATGCTAGCGCTCGTGGAATCTACATGTTGGCAGAAACCAGAGTTGCTGAAGAAACATTATGACTTTAAAGTAGTATATTTCATATTGTTTTTTGTTGCAATTGTTGGCCACTGTCACTGTTTATTTGATTCAGAACTGTGTGTTTGTTTCCTTTAAAACTGTCCCGTTTCACCTCATAATTTAATACTATCAACGGTTAGGTGTAAAAGACGTTACAGAGTTGTTTTGTTTAATAACAAATGAATAAAGAACAATTTAAAAGTACATATTTCGTTGATAAATTCGTTCCACACATCTGTTTCACAGTAACTTGCTTGTACTGCTTATTTTAAAGGTAGCATAATCATATTTTAAAATGATTTCTCAATGAAGTTCGAAGATCTTTAATTTTTGTTTTGCAGTCAACACTCTCTAATTCTCCACGATGTTTAATTTGACACTGTAGTACAGTCTACATGTTCAATTTTCATAAATCACTTATATTAGGATCAGCAATAGCAAACGAATTCTAGTTTTTTTCCATTTGTATTTACTCATTTCAGGACAAAAGGTCTGATTTAAATTGAAAGGGGGAATATTTCACTTAACTACTAAATTTAAAAACTAGTTCAAACATCATTTTTGTTTCTCAATCGTTTTAATGTTGACGTGATAGCATGATGTTACTCGTTTTAATTAGAAAATTAGTTTTAAATGGAACAGAGACATTTTGCAGATGAATTATCGATGAGTTTAATCAAATAAATGTAACTCATATAACATATGTGTTGAATATTTTGCTCAAAACTGCGAAACCGAATAGAATGGGATCGGCTGTCATCAGTCGGCGGTCGACTTTTAATCAGTTTAATTAACAGGATTATAATAATTACGCAGATCTTCTTGTCTGAGGCTGAAGCTGACAAAGAGCTTATGGATGATGCATACATAGAAAAGACATTGTATTTAAGACATATAGGGCTGTATTGCTATATTACACACGCATACATTAAGGGAAGATGATTGAAATGAGATAAGCAAAGTTAATTCCCTGAAGACGTAGAATATGATACTGTCTAGTTGCATTTCACATTGTGAAAGTAATACATTTTGTTTTCAAGTATTTGGTCTGTCGCGATATTTTCATATTATTGAGTTCACCAGACAAAATTAAAGGTGACGACATGATTTAAAGTTAATTAAAACCAGTAGATTCAAATATACCAAAACATTATAAATATTCCTCAAAATTGAAACGAATAGACAACAAAAGGAACAGAGTAGCAATTTGAAAATGTTTGCTTCCGTATTGAACCTTTCTTTTGGTTTTGTATTACGATATAAACACATTGTGAGCGACACATCTTGTTTTAAAAGAGTAGGCAGTATGTGGTTATTTTAATTCAGGTCTTGTCAAAAACACGCCCCCGCCATGTCAATTTGTGTTTGCTTCCTTTATGTGAATGTATACCAAGAAAAACAATATTCACTGATACTCATCACGACTTTGTAAAATGGAACAGTATCTCTTGTTGTATCCTTGATAGATATCATATATAGAAATAGATATGAACCGGGCCCGGATCACGTTACTGACATTAATATCAAAAACAATCTGCACGCTTTCTCCCACACAAACCATTGTCCTCGATGTAGAATGACGGATCTGGTACAAAACGTAGCTTATTATATCATACCTGATTTGTATCTTCTGTTTTCATTTGTCAAATATGTGGGATGTCATCTATTAATTATTCGCGTTTACAATATCTGCATGCTGTTCTAATAACTCCTGGTGCCTAAACAGAAACATGTACATGCATCTCCAGTTGTTTTAGAGATGGAGGTAGTACAATGAAAGATAGACAAAATAAGGAAAGCGTATTTTATTGTTGGATATGTTGAGGTTAAATCTATTAAAAGTACAACAAAGTGTATCTGGAACCACGTATTATAACGGGTTTATGTAAATAACAATATGTCTTTTAAATCAGCAAGCGAAGTGCTACAATACAATTGATATGACAAAATGTAATTTCAATAATCTGTCAGGCGATAATAAGGAATGTCTATAAACTGTTTAGATGGTGTAGAATGTAATTTATCAAACATTATATCTACGGTGTTTACATTGTATGGGAAACAAGTTGATGAAGATTATGTTCAAGTTTTTGACCACCATCATGATATCATTTGCGAAATTTATTTTCGCTGTATCCTATGAAGGTCGATGATTTTGTTATACTTTTAAAGTGGATTTTACTTAGATTTACATGAAGTTTTTTGTCAATAATGAAGTAAACGCTTAACCCTCCAGAACATCATGCCTTGTTCTATTATACTTGTACATTTTCAAGGGTATGAATGTAAAAACTTTCCTTAGTTCTTATTTTGCTAAAGTTCCACCGATTTTGAGTTCTATACACTTCTGTATTCTCAATTATTGTGCATCAAATTATATTGTAAATAACATCTCCAGCACACACGCACACATACACACATATGGAGACATTAGCCAGGTGGCATAGAACTAGTAGTTAGCGCCTGATAAGGTAGCTCCTGCGAATTCCTCAAAATTGTATTGATTAATGTAAATGTTTATTGTATTGATTGTATAAATTGTATATCTATGTACTGTAATGCGCTTTAGCGTGGCTTATTCTACCTAGATAGGGCGCTATATCAAATATTGTAAATTATCATCATTATTATAAAATGTTTCACGACATAAATAACTTGTCATTATTATTTTCCAACTGTATTTCATCCTCAATATATATTTTACCGTTATGTCGTTATGTTCTATTCTATGTTGTATATCTGAGCCCTAGAAGGTATTATGATGCAGTGTAATTTATTTATTTTTTGGTATATTGTACCTATTACTCAATTTTAAAGGTGCTATCACCTGTGTATGGGGGATGGGGGGTGTGGGGGTGTGTCAAAAGGCCTTTCAATTTTTGGCACTGTCCATTAAACATAAGCAAAGATCCTTGATAAATACAAATATGTTTTAACAGGATCCTACAACGCCCAAGTACAAACCGCCTTTTCTTTCTTTTCAATGCTATTTCTCGGAGATAAGCAGAGATTCTATATAATGTTCACGCACCTTTTGTTACAGCGTGATATTACAACGCCCACTTTTTAGAAAATATTTTAAACAAATTGTCTCTGTTTAAGTTTCGGGACAATTCATCAGAGATAAACGAATGTCCTTAATACTATAAATGTAATGTTTATAGGGTACAATAACGTCCACGTTCAAAACGTCTTACAAAATTAAGAACGATTCACCATGCACACAAACTTCAGTGTAACAGTAACTGAATATGCAAACCAATTACGCCCAAGCATATCAATGTAACGAAAAACACTGATAAAACATTTGTAGTTTAAAATGAAAAAGTAATGCCGAAGCGAACTCTATTTTAAGGATGCGAAACAAAACATTTTTTTCAAAGAGAAATAAAACAAGTTGATTGGTTCTTCTAAGGTAAATGTTAAAACAAAATCCGCATTTGAATATTTTTATCAATTGTGTCGCGATCAAAATATGTGACATTTGAAAAGTCACAATTGCCAACTGTTTGACATGCAACAACTTTTTTCGTATCAAGATTACCAGAAATATGTTCTTGCTTAGGACGTCTGCAAATAATTATTTTAGTTTAAATTGTATTTATTCAAGTAACGAAATGCATGGCATGAATAATACAAAACACATTAGCAAACATGACGAGGAAACAAGTACTGTGTCCTTATATAAATCTTTCTCGTCTTTCTAACAAACTAGTGGCCTTGTAGATTACTAACAATTGATAATACTACATGTACTTTTAAACAAATGAAGAAAAGAAAAATATTTGGTAAGGGACATGTTACGAAAGATAAATTGATGTTCCATGAAATGGTAAGTCATTTTATCATCATGACAGCATTATCAACATTTTAATACTTGTATTGCTTAACCAAAACGCTTATACTTGATGTTGAAGTTTATTTTGGAAATACCAAAACTATATTTTTTAAATTAAAAGTGCTACCTCTTGTGATATCTAAATATATGTTATACTGAAATGCTAGTAGCATTTAATGCAGATATATAACCTTTATATTTTGACGTATGAGACTGGAATTTAAGACTTACTTCACTGTCAAGATATGATATCGTCCATTCATTCATATATTCATCTTAATAACAAATATCTGTCTTTAGGTCAATTATTGAGGATTGTATTTGTTAAAAAAAACATTTAAAACAATACACTGCGTCAGTAAAATATAAAAAGACATGTTAATCCGAGCCCAAAAAAATACATATTACACAATGAAATATAAATAAACCTTGCAGAATACAAAAGAAATCGGCGAAAAAAGAACGTTACCATAGTCCCATCCTAACAAATACACCCTATCAATGTCGAACTAACTATTAAAAATCACTCCATGCATATTTGTCACTACAATGAAAATATGTTATCCCTGTCACACCCTAATAAAAAAATAATTGTCATAATGGTCTTACTCTCACAAATAATTAATTTCCAAAATTGATGGGTTTTACACATCTGGCCCTCTGTCTCAACAGTAGTTTAGATTATTTGGATTTCCAACTTTTTCGCAGCTAATATCACCGATTATTCCTAGAAGGAACACCTTTGAATCAGTGAAACTCCTTTCCGACATATTTATCTAATTTCCCAATTTTAAAGATTTCTCATAAAATTCACCATCATAAATATCCATTTGCATTGTCCTACCGTCATAAAAAATCTATTTCACAGACAAGGCATCCGAAGAATCCATTATCATCGTCACATAATTATAAAAAAATACATTTACCATCAAAGCCACACTATTATAACAAAATACTACATTGTTTCAAAGAAAAATAATCATAAAATCACTTTCATACAATCATAACATACGCTATGTGTTTTTCACATTGCTATAAAAACTAACCCTCATTATAAGGTCATCCTTTAAAAATACAATAATTGCCACGTTATACAAACAACGCCATCCTGTTATTCAACAATAGGCATATGTATTTGAAACTGTTACAAGAGCAAATATTACGAAATATGTGTTATATTTTTCTCATTCACATAAATATTCGTCGTTTTGCTATTTAGGTTACTTTGTTATCGTCTTTTTCTATATTTCATGACACGTCAAATTACTAAATTTCATATTTCTAAAGTATTTAAAAAAAAAATTGTCAATATTTTATGGAATGTAAATAAGGTTAATTGTTAAAATTTCGGTTATAAGAGCAATTAATATTTCTAAAATCGCAATTAGATATATATGTATGGAAACACAGTGACTTTAAATCAGTTGTGTGTTCAACAAATTTTGATTTCTAAAGAAAATGATCTCAGCATTTTTGCTCTATGTAAACGACCTTAAACATCTTACATAAAATGTTAATGAATGGGTTTTTTTTATACAGTGTTCGCTGTTTGTCACTTGCTTGGTAGTTTTTCCCTGCTTCCGACCAACCCATGCCCCGAATAAACCTTGCTTGATCAAGGAACTTAAATCATTGTATTGCCGATGTACTCGTTTAACATAATGAAAATTCATGTATATACACTTCCTATATGAACAGGATGGAACATTCAGGAAGAAAGTCCAAGAACCGGTCCCAGAGGGAAATCCATCGCTTGTCAGTATAAATTCACTCAACAATAAGCAAAACCATATTTCAGACAACTGTAACATCGGTTAAAGTCTACAGATAATGATAATTAATAATACTTTAAGAATGATCCGTCTCGCCAGCCTGCTGCTCTCCCTACAGGTAATATGCATCAGTATATAAACAAATGTATAATGACTCTTAATCATGGGTAGATGTGTATAACATGTCGTAATATTCATTATAAAGTAGTAGCCACCCATGCATATCGATGGGAGCTGAGACGTTACTGCTACTTCCGATGGTTTATTAGCTGTAAAATTTCTTCATCTTTTTTTAAAATTTAATTCCATTGTGTACAGAGGAACGTATGAAATATGTTATTATAGCATATAACTTAGCAACATTTCTGTACATTTGTGAAGTTATTAGTCCGCTATTTGCATTATTATTTGAAAGAACAGTTTTTCAGAAAAGGAATCTGTTTGTAAAAATATTCATTAAGACTTGATAGCGACCTATACTTTTGTAGCGCATTGCATTATTGTTTGAACGTTTGTAGATTTAGCATGTTTAACAACAAACGAATGTTAGAGATTGATGTTAATAATATATATACTAAAATCACTTCAATTTCGTGAATTATTTATTTTTGTTATTAGGCATTTACTGGCTAGCTATTCCCAGGTATTTGAATTAGCGAAAGAACTTCAACATTTGTTTTTATTTCTGTGTATTCTGTGATTTTATATTCTACACTGGGAACTTACTTTCCAATTACTTTCTAACAGATTGAAAAGTAAACTTCATTTTTGTTTTTGTTTACATTTACAAAATAGCTAAAATCATGAAATATTGTTTTCATTAGCAAACCCCACATCAGCCGGGTAAACTTTTTTTATGATCGAGATGTCAGGGTGTTAGATTTAAGTAAAGAACAAATACAAATATATAGGACGGTGGCCAAATGTGTTTTTTATGTTCGAGTTATCCGAGGTCGAGATAAGCAAGTCCATTGATATCTACTAACAAATACATTGTAGTAGATCTGTTTTGTTAATGTTTGACAATGAGCACCGTCACCACGAGTTGACACATTTGATACATGTATCAGCGATAAATATTATTTCGGGTCGTTACAGAGGCCAAAATAGTAATAGATACGGGAGGAAGGCTTGTATGATTTCTGTTTATCATCAGGTGTCATTCATAAAATCATTGTGGATCATCACCTGCTCAGAAGCAAGTAAGCGTGACTAGAGCAACTTTAGCGGTTTATTTGTGTCACTGAATTTTAAAGGGAGGATAATTGCTGTAATGCTACGCCTGTCTTTTGTAATGGCGTCACGTTACTACGGGGGTGATATATTAAATAAGCATTTAGATACAAATCTCAAATAACATGTAAAAATGTTGATAGCTGTGTAAAGAAATTATAAATGTAATTAACCCATTCATCCCTATGTAACTTAAGTAGACTCGACCATGCATTGTTCTGGATGAGTCCATTTTGGTATATGGTGTTGAAAGGGTTAAACATACCGCAAAAACGATTATATATTTATACATTTTGCTTCATAACAGCAATAAACATCCATAGTCAGTATAAAATGTTTTTAAGATTTACAACAACAAAAATAATTACCTTGTCGTGAGAGGCATAATTAATCCACAAACGGCACAACGAATCATTCTCTTTAATCTCACAGATTGACAAAGATATAGCGGACATTTATTGCGTACATCAACGACAAAAGTACACTGTGTTGACATACCAAACAAACTAAAAGATAATATCGAAAGGCAATCCAGTACATGTTGATGTTAAAAATGTAATAAACTGAAAATTCGTGACTTCATACACTTTTTGTATATAAACTAAAATGTAAAAGGAAATGAAATGAAAAGATTTTAATTTTTGTGGTTATTTGATTAAAGATAATTGATAAATTCAAAGTATTTGAATATTGAATAAATAGCATCGTGATACACATTTATAAGAAAAAAACAGATATGTTCTTTAAAAGTTTAAAGTCCCATGTATAAATTAAACACTATCACAATATACGTGAAACTTTATATATAAAATAAAACGTATGCTTCCTTCCAGGCGACATTGATCCTGCTAAATGGCCAGGTCGCCAGAGCCACATGGTGCCGTAACCCGGGTGCTAGCCAAATGAACAACCTTACCCGTACCCTTCTACAAGGAAGTAATCTCTGGCTATCATATGAAGCGGCGGATATGGATACGAGCGATATTTACACGTAAGTACACACCTAATAAACATATATCATGTATCTTAACATTAAAAACACGACAGGGAATCTAAATGTCATACATCAATTCTATAAAAATGATTAAGCTCGATTTCTATGCGAGGATGTTTGGCATGCGTACATTCATTTTGTCAAGAAGACAATTGGGTAGATGTGTGCCCTACGTCACTTCCGGAATAACATCAGAAGCCAATCAGGTGTCGAAGATTTTCACGTGATTGGAGATGTTATAATTGTTTAGGCGTCACCTTTGTGTCTCTTATATCACAGACACTGATAATTTTATTTGATAACCCTGATGCTTATATCTGACAAGCACATTAAATGCTCCATAAACATCCACACCCAGTAATATTTGTTACGAGGGAGACTATCGATTGGTCAGATGGGCGTGTTCCTTCCTTGTTTGGTTTTTATTTGAAGTTATTTTACATGCGCCAAGAGGATATTTTAAATCTTCTCATTTGGTCTAGTAGTCATGTGGTCCAGGACAACGCTTGTACGCTTCCTTGTTACAATCAATGCAAAAACAGCTCAAAGACATCATAATAATAATGATAGATTTGTAAACAGTTTGAGTAACGAGAAGTGACGATGCCTCATATTCAAAGAGTAATACACAGTGGAACAAACATGTTTGGTAGGGTGTTTAGTAGGATTTAATTGAATGTGAAAAAGTTCGAAGAATCCTTAAATATGATATTGCCCTGATAAACTTATAAAACAGTTTGCAGTGAACACGCACGGACTTACCAATCCAATGACAAGTTCAAAACGATAATAGCGGAAGTATCCTTGTCTTATATATGAACACTAAAAAAACACTCTGCTGTCGGAATGGGATTTTGAAACACAGCAAAGAGCCAAAAGATCTCTTTCTAATATCATACTGAACGCTTGTTTTATATCCATTCTTTAAATTTTAGAAATGATAACAGGAAAACCTTCTTTAAAATCACAAGTTTTTTTTGGCAATTGATTATTTTTTCAGTGGTTTAGAGTCGACACACCGGTCATTTACACTCTTTGCTTGACAAAGGAAACAGACGTTTTCGAAAACTCGCAAAATAAGTTTTCAATTCCTGTTTGTGTTAAAAATAAACTTAGCCCTTATTAATCATACAAACCTGATGAATCTTATTCTGAATTAATTATTTTCTTCTACAAAGAGGCCTTTATTGAAAATAAGGAAACTTCAATGAGGCAATACATGAGTCTATAGAGTAATGTGCATTGTTGTGTGTTCATGTTCAATAGGAACCGAACCAAATCAACACAGAAAAGCCATTAAGTGTCGATTGGCAAACAGTTTGAGAAAAAAGAAATGTAACTACAATAACATAAACAAAGATTAAATCTGTAGAAACGTCAGCACGTAATATTTGGACCAAAATTATTTCCAATATTTTAAAATCTTGCAAATCCAAAATGGATACGATTCGCCTAATTTTGAAAGAGAAGAGTAACAGAACTTTGGTTTAATATTATAATTAGATATCAACTTTATTCATTTTACAACAATTATGAAACAAGTTATTTCAACTTATATTAATCACTCTTGATGGCCCGGATGTTAGCGTGCCCCGGGGGGTTTTGTTGTGAGAGGAAACCGGAGTACCCGGAGAAAACCCACGTGTCGGGCAGGTGACCCCATACCTGTTCATAAGATAAACGAAGGAAAGAAGCGCCTATTTAAATATCCTGTTTGCAGATGTAAATGGGCCAAATAAAGAAAATAGTGTACTTCACCAAAAGGCCATTTCGTCAATTAAGACTCAACAGTGGTATTAAAGGTCAAAAGACTCAAATCCATGTTTTAATATTTCGAATCATATCTAGAATACAGCGAAAAGGAAAAGGTGACAATAAATAAGAATTTATGAAACTATTCTCATGCTCAAACTCAGATGTTTTGCTTATGCACAATATCTTATTCCTTGATAAGTAAATAAAAAAAATCACATTTTGTCAACGATTTGGAAAAATTATGGACAAACTTAAAGCCGAATATTTTTTTCAAATATTTTACTTGACTTTTTTACCGTATTATATGATTGGGCTGAGTTACAAGAATTTTGGCTTGAGCACAGAATTCATGCTTGAGCATGAGAATGGTTTCTTGAATACGGGCCCTGATTCCTGTTAATGTTAGTTTTTCTTTCTGGCTGGAACAATTAGTTCAACAACAGTCCCAGCGTTGCTGAATGGTGATTTTGAGACTGTTATATATATGATACCTTTAACTTGCTAAAAAAAATCTTACCGTGATGTTGTATTTGCATAACAATCTCACAAAATAATACTGTATACGGCACATGAAAACAAAACAACTGCATTATATTACCACTTGTATTGTATCATAAGACTGTATGTATATTCATTATTACACAGGGTATTACTACAGGGCGATACCAGTTGCCCAATCCCAACTGACCAAGACGATTCGGAAGATCCATCAACGTGCCCCTCCTATCTCGTGAAAGAAGTGGACCCCACGAGAATCCCGTCCGCCATTGTGCACGCGCGCTGTCGATGTGACGAATGTCAAATATCAGGACTGCGGGGTAGGAGCAGGCACCGGTACGCATGCGAGCCAGTGTACCGCTTCCTTCCGGTCCTCAAGAGACAAAGCACGTGCATCGATGGAGAGTATCAATACGCCTTAGTTCATCAGAAGGTGGCAGTGGCGTGTCACTGTGTGAGGAGTAGAAACAATCGCGCCAAATTGTCGACCAGTTTTAAATCTCCTGAAACCTTTATGTAGTGATTTCAGTATGCATTGCGTAATATCAAATGTTTTGTGTGGTGGTAATAAATTGTACTTTGTTTTAACATGAGTGTTGTGTGGTTAATAACTTAAATAAGAAAAAGTATGTTCCCTTAACAAACAGTATTATAATGTTTATTTCATATTATTATTTACCATCTTTTATTTAATAAATACGTCTACACTGACATTCAGTCAATAATCATTGATCCCGGAAACTGTAGTTATCATCTCATAAGGTGACCTTCACTCGGAACTCCTCGGCTGATACGGTCATCTACGTTGGAAGGAACTGTAATCGGGGCGAGGTGTTCCGAATGGGTCACCATCGAACGTGACACAAGTCGATAACAATACATGTGGAAGAGATTTTGCTTCAGTAAAATTCAGTAAAAAGAGGTAAATAGAGTTTTAAAGGACGAATATTGAATACTTTCCCGGCGGCCCAGTACGTATGTGTATATGAAACACGGCTTACGGCTTCCATTGATATGATGAAGAGAGATCACCTGAACTGACATTTATTGACCCGTATAGATAATAACATGAATAATAGCAGGTGTTTGTTTAGTAAAACTGCTTATCTGTAATCGGAAAATTAGAATAAGCATAAAGGTTGTTTCCAAAACAGCAATTGTTAAATAAATTGTTAACCTTCTCACTTCTCCGTTTTTGACAGATGATATTATTTCAAATCACTTTCCTGGTGACAATATGACCTTATCGCATGTATGTAGGATAGAAGTTTTAAGGTTGCAGAATTATGGACATATACCGAGACATGTGACGTCATGCCTATGAAAGATAAATAGAATATATAACCCCTTGTGTGAAGTAAAGAGACAAATATCAACCATCGGGTTAGGTTTTGGAAGTTGAGGTTTTACAAGATTCTTAACTTCAAAAAGCTTATCCCGAAGGTTAATTTTTCTGTGTTGGCATCACATAGAAAATATGGATTGTTTTTTCTCCCACAATTTCATACCGTAAAAATAAAGTGTAATGGTGAATCCATTACATCGTGCAATCATCCAAAGCGCATTAAAAGTGTGACAAATTTGATGACGTTACCATGGTTACTCTGCATAATGTGATGACGCGATGGTGACGTTATCAGAGTGATAGCGTGCGTAAGTTACCTTTCCCCTAGGTAGGTAAAGACAGATGCATCTCTTCCCTAGCAAAAAAAAACGGGAATGTAGCCATGAAGTGAGGGGGGAAAAGATGTATCGTACATGGCTTTTCATGAAAGGAAAACTCCATCTTACATGGCCGACTATGTAAGAAAGCAATACACATGCTGAGCGTAAATTAGTGTTTTGATGCACGTCAAGAGCGTGACCAGTACAAAAACGAGGTGTTTGAAATATCAACAAATCAGTTTGTGGTTTAAAACTATTTAAAAAGTATCTATATTGTATAGCAAGCTTTAAGTGAGTGTAAAGAATCATGAAAACATTGGTTTAATTACAACTGCTATATTAGGATACCGTAGCGAGCAACCCCAGACATACCCATCCAAAAGCTAGGCCTCCATAGTAACCCATATTTTCTAAAGTTATGCTTAATATGCTAATGAGTAAGCTTTAAATTAGGTGGGGAAATTGATTAAAATTCTACGGGTTTTTTCCTGTCTGTATCTGTGACATACAAACCTATATAATGTAACTAGCTAGGACATTTATCAGTCTCAACAACCGGGATTTACGACTGAACTCCATCTCGTTTTAGTCTCAATTTACATTCCATAAAATGGTTTATACTTGTAAATCATTTTTGTATATATGAGTGTGTTACATGGCTACAGAGGACATTGAGAGATATTTTTAGACCAATACAAAAGTTAATTTCCAGTTTTAAATGTTATTAATATATATTATATATTAATTAGCATTCCTCAGAATGGTTTATAAATCAATTTTAACTATATATGTGTGTTTGTGTTAAATGCCTACAGAGGTCGGTGAGAGAAAAATACCAGATTTTATACAAAGGTATTTTTTTCGTTTTAATTGATGTTTTACAAACAAAACCAAACATGTTCTGTTCTTTCATTCGGTTCTGGATGTTCGTTACAATCAACGAAGAATAGAACATGACATAAAATCACTAACATACAAAAGAACGAATGATCTACCAAAACATCACATACATCAGGCTACAACAACAAGGACTGAGGAGACATCACATACATCAGGATACAACAACAAGGACTGAGGAGACATCACATACATCA
>JAUMHH010104089.1:0-21569 GCA_032359455.1 Chlamys rubida
CACCGTTGTATGTTACCTTATCTTAACACTGTTTCTATGTTACCTTATCTTAACACTGTTTCTATGTTACCTTATCTTAACACTGTTTGTATGTTACCTTATCTAAACACTGTTTGTATGTTACCTTATCTAAACACCTTTTCCATGTTACCTTATCTTAACACTGTTTGTATGTTACTTTATCTTAACAATGTTTCTATGTTACATTATCTAAACACTGTTGCAATGCTACCTTATCTTAACACTGTTTCTATGTTACCTTATCTCAACACTGTTTCTATGTTACCTTATCTAAACACCTTTTCCATGTTACCTTATCTTAACACTGTTTGTATATTATCTTATTTTAACACTGTTTCCATGTTACCTTATCTTAATACTGTTTCCATTTTACCTTATCTTAACACTGTTTCTATGTTACCTTATCTTAACACTGTTTGTATGTTTCCTTATCTTAACACTGTTTGTATGTTATCTTATCTTAACACCGTTGTATGTTACCTTATCTTAACACTGTTTCTATGTTACCTTATCTTAACACTGTTTCTATGTTACCTTATCTAAACACTGTTTCTATGTTACCTTATCTTAACACTGTTTCTATGTTACCTTATCTAAACACTGTTTGTATATTATCTTATTTTAACACTGTTTCCATGTTACCTTATCTTAACACTGTTTCCATTTTACCTTATCTTAACACTGTTTCTATGTTACCTTATCTTAACACTATTTGTATGTTTCCTTATCTTAACACTGTTTGTATGTTATCTTATCTTAACACCGTTGTATGTTACCTTATCCTAACATTTTTTGTATTTTACCTTATATTAAGACCGTTGTATGTTACCTTATCTTAACACTGTTTGTATGTTACCTTATCTTTACACTGTTAGTATGTTACCTTATCTTAACACTGTTTGTATGTTATCTTATCTTAACACCGTTGTATGTTACCTTATCTTAACACTTTTTGTATTTTACCTTATATTAACACCGTTGTATGTTACCTTATCTTAACACTGTTAGTATGTTACCTTACTTAACACTGTTTGTATGTTACCTTATCTTAACACTGTTAGTATGTTACCTTATCTTAACACTGTTTCTATGTTATCTTATATTAACACCATTGTATGTTACCTTATCTTAACACTGTTAGTATGTTACCTTACTTAACACTGTTGGTATGTTACCTTATCTTAACACTGTTAGTGTGTTACCTTAACACTGTTTGTATGTTATCTTATCTTAACACTGTTTCTATGTTACCTTATCTTAACACTGTTAGTATGTTACCTTACTTAACACTGTTAGTATGTTACCTTACTTAACACTGTTTGAATGTTATCTTATCTTAAAACTGGTTGTATGTTACCTTATCTTAACACTGTTAGTGTGTTATCTTATCTTAACACTGTTTCTATGTTATCTTATCTTAACACTGTTTCTATGTTACATTACTTAACACTGTTTCTATGTTACCTTATCTTAACACTGTTTCTATGTTATCTTATCTTAACACTGTTAGTATGTTACCTTACTTAACACTGTTTGTATGTTACCTTACTTAACACTGTTTGTATGTGACCTTATCTTAACACTATTTCTATGCTACCTTATCTTAACACTGTTAGTATGTTACCTTATCTTAACACTGTTTGCATGTTACCTTATCTTAACACTGTTTGTATGTTACCTTATCTAAACACTGTTAGTATTTTACCTTATCCTAACACTGTTTGTATGTTACCTTATCTAAACACTGTTCCTATGTGCCATAATACATGTCATGTTTCATCTTACGTGCTCTGAGATAAGCGTTGCAGGTAAATGTCGTTATCACGCCACACTATGCATGGATTTATCGTCTGAATTAGACTGTTATTTCACTGCATTTTCTACCAAAAGAAAACATTTTAATTGTTTCCCTTTCAGACCGGATCTCTACAGGTTTTGTTCAACTAATAATATCCAAGACATGTTTTGGTTAGCTAGCAAATATTTTTATGACATTCCCGTTATTTTATTGATTGTTTTCATCTCATAATTATGTGTTTATAAGTAATTATCTATGAAACAAGAATTACATATAAAACATGCAAACCTAGATTGCGAAAATTTCATCCATTAATCTGTGTAAATCAAACTTGCTTCGTTTTGAGTTATAATATGAACATCGCAGCCAGCATAAGTAATCTGCTATGCTACATTGCGTTGGCGTGTGGTCTGTTGGCTTACTCTAATACAAGTTTTGTATGAGTGATAATTCACTTCTGAATCTGTCCATTACACTATGATTATCCGTTTAGTTGATATTCCACAGCGTTGAAAGTTATCCTGAAGCAGTCTGTAACGAACATGCTATTCTCAGATAAGTATTGTTTTTGTAACAGTAATATTTCATCCAATAATGTGATGTCATAGCAGGTCTTCGAAATACCTGATATGATGTAATTTGTATATTGCAGTGTAGTTCAATTTTTGCATACAATTGCAATTACCAAATTTTATACATGCAATGACCAGTGTCTGTCTTACGTTAATTCAAGATGGTAGACGCTGTTGGTGCTGTAATCTTGATGACGACAGTTAGCTCTTTTGACTAGTTGCAGGCTTAATGATAATATACTAATCATTAATTAAAACAAATATTACCATCACTTTTATAATTCTAACATTCTCATTATTAAGGGGTTGAATGTCCATCTTTTCTCTTTCGACAATAGTAAGACCTATTTAGATTTCAACCTATTTGGTCAGTAACATAACCGATAAGTCCTAGAAGGACTCAATAGTTAATTGAAGCAGTGTCATTCATTTTTCCGCATACTGTATCAATGACCAAATGTTATAGGTGTTATCATGTATGTAAGTCCTACCTTCATCTTCTAACTTAATACGTGCTTAACATTGTTTCATGTTTTTATTTTTATTTTGTGTAATATAATTTAATATATAACAGCTCAATTATCTAACCGCCATTATCTAACTTTAATTTTACACATCTTGACAATGACTTTTTTCATCATGAAAATGTTTGACGTGTTTTTACGATTCAACACTTTTGCGAATTTGTTATATGAACATAAATTCCAGTTATCAAACAATCATAACACAAATTACGACATTGAGGTTATAATTAAATGTTTAATATACCAAAGCAAACTTAAAGAAATTAAACAGAGATTTTGTAATTTATGGTAAAGACACAAATATTTCTTGGCGCTGTGAGGGAAAAATATATTTCATATTGTTAAAATTACCGAAAATGATCAATTTCCAAAAACTCTAGTTTTACTTAATATTAAGAAATCTTGAAATTTTAATATAGAATAGTTTATTTTATGCTGATGGGATTTTGAACAATTTGGCATTATATAATAGTTTCATTAAATGAAATATTTATTAAGCTCTCCACATATACATTTTACCCTTAAAGTCAACAGTTCTTCTTGGTATTTCTGTTTTCTAATACATGTAAGACTCATTATGACTTATTATGAGTAATAAAACGTCAAATATGAAAGAATGAATAATCGTTTGTATTGCCGATTTGTAAAAATCACCAAAGTCTGGGATGTCGGCAACATTTGAAATTTGCAACCCATTGCCCTTCACAAAACCAAACAGATAAATGTAAATATATACTATAAAAGAAGATATTTCGCGCGTGGAAATGTTCGCGTAGTGACTCGTTAAACTGATAGGGCGTCAGAATTTTCGCGTTGGCAGTAGTTCTGAAATATCTATTAACATTAGAACTATCAGGGAAATGTAACGTTAGAACTATAAGGGAAACGAAACAGTATAACTCTCAGTGGAACGTAACATTAGAACTATCATTGGAATGTAACAATAGAACTATCATGGTAATGTAACATTAAACTATCATCGGAATGAAACATTAGAACTATCATCGGAATGTAACATTAGAACTATCATGGTAATGTAACATTAAACTATCATTGGAATGTAACATTAAAACTATCATGGTAACGTTATGTTAGAACTATCATGGGAATGTTTGGGTTAGAACTAAGATGGAAATGTAACATTAAAACTATCATGGGAATGTAACATTAGAACTATCATAGGAATGTCACATTATAACTATCATTGGAATGTAACATTAGAACTATCATGGTAATGTTACGTTAGAACTATCATGGGAATGTTATGTTAGAACTATCATGGGAATGTTATGTAGAACTATCATGGGAATGTTATGTTAGAACTAAGATGGGAATGTAACATTAGAACTATCATGGGAATGTAACGTTAGAACTATCAAAGGAATGTCACATTAAAACTATCATGGGAATATAACATTAGAACTATCATGGTAATGTAACATTAGAACTATCATTGGAATGTAACATTAGAACTATCATTGGAATGTAACATTAGAACTATCATAGGAATGTAACATTAGAACTATCATTGGAATGTAACATTAGAACTATCATGGTAACGTTATGTTAGAACTATCATGGGAATGTAACATTAAAACTATCATTGGAATGTAACATTAGATCTATCATGGTAATGTTATGTTAGAACTATCATGGTAATCTTATGTTAGAACTATCATGGTAATGTTATGTTAGAACTATCATGGGAATGTTATGTTAGAACTATCATAAGAACGTAACATTAGAACTATCATTGGAATGTAACAATAGAACTATCATAGGAATGTAACATTAGAACTATCATTGGAATATAACATTAGAAATATCATAGGAATGTTACGTTAGAACTATCATTGGAATGTAACATTAGAACTATCATAGGAATGTTACATTGGAACTATCATGGACGTGTAACATTGGAACTATCATGGGAATGTAACATATGAACTATCAAGGGAATGTTACGTTAGAACTATCATTGGAATATAACATTAGAACTATCATAGGAATGTTACGTTAGAACTATCATTGTAATGTAACATTAGAACTATCATGGGAATGTTACGTTAGAACTATCATTGGAATGTAACATTGGAGCCATCATGGACGTGTAACATTGGAACTATCATTGGAATGTAACATTAGAACTATCATGGGAATGTTACATTTGAACTATCATTGGAATGTAACATTAGAACTATCATAGGAATGTAACATTGGAACTATCATGGGAATGTAACATATGAACTATCATTTTAACGTTCTGTTAGAACTATCATTGGAATGTAACATTTGAACTATCATGGGAATGTTACATTTGAACTATCATTGTAATGTAACATTAGAACTATAATGGGAATGTAACATATGAACTATCATTGGAATGAAACATTAGAACTATCATCGGAAAGTTACATTAGAACTATCATGGGAATGCTCTTGAAATAGAAAATCCTTCTTATGTTATAAAATATTGACATCATACACCAAAATACATGAAAATTTATGTTTACTTTAAAAATGTATAAAATGAAATATTTATTGTGTATACAAAATTCATGGTTTTCAATCTCCAGAAAGAATGATAATTAAAAAACATAGGAAGATGATGGTTTCAAATGTATCGAAACAAGCTGTACACGATTTTCTTTTAGACTGGAAATACCCTATCATCACACACCATTGTTGATTGTCAATGCATATTTGATACCAGTGGTAGGACTATCAGCTCTTGTGAATAATACGTATTCTGCTGAAACGATCGCCTGTTAATTGTCAGTGTCAACACTTGACCAACACCTGTTAAAACTCCGGATTTCAAGCAAATTATTGTCAACACTTGTACAGTAAGCTAATGGTGAAACCCCTGATAATGTCTGTGTCAACACCTGATTAAAACCTGTTTAAAACTCCTGATTTAAGCAAAGTATTATCTGAATAAAAAACAACAATTCTGAAAATCATAAATTAGCTCATACATGTGCCTGCCTTTGTCACCATGCTGTTGCTCAGTCAACGGCAGCGTGAAAACAGCTCGGGAAAAGCGTACACATCCGGGCGATGGTTGCGAAGAGCTAGGCGTTAGTTTCGGAAATTTATGGCGCCTGTTAAATATGTTATCTATCGAACGGGAAAATGTTTTCTAGAGCATAACAGATATCTTAAATTACCAATGACAATAGTAACACTGCTTTCTGCAAACTATAGAGGCCCAACCATATTCTGTTCCAAGTCAAGGCGATATCGAAAACGAAAGTAAAGGAAATATATTCTTAGTTACAAGTGGACTATCTTTGCGTATCATTGGGCGATGCGACTATGTCTTAATACAGTGTGAGTGCATGGCATTTTTATCACGATGTGCATCAAATAAATAAGTTATGGTATAGCGAACCAAAAACTATAGATTTAATGTGTACGTCAAGTAGAAACAAAAAATATTTGCGGTAGCAAGAATCTAGGTTTTCAGCGGTCTCATAAAAAAAAGTAGTGATGGCTCCCTGAAAAATCATTAATTTATTAACAATCGGAAACACGTTTCCCTCCAAAAAACAGGGTTTAATGGAAAGTATGAAAAATGTTCAAGATATTTATTACTTGTAGTTCCTGGTCAATTTTGAGAATCATCCAACACTAAAAGATCTCGAAAACTTGACTCTAAAAATAGGTTATAGAAATAGCAAATCAATTATGTCATACACATATTGACATCATACACTTAACTTTGGTAAAATCCATGTAGATTTAGATATAGGCTATGGGGTTAGAAAACTAATCCACAGTATTCAAATATTGAAATTGGACACCAAAGGTTAGTACCAATCCGTATAAAATTAAAAATGGTTTATGGGAATAGCAAATCAATCATGTTATACCAATACACTTTACTTTGGTTAAAATCCATGTAGAATTAAATGTAGGGTATGGAAATAAAAACAAAATCACTTGTAACTAAAACATTGAACATTAGTTACAACAGTTTGGTGAATATATATATATATATATATAGTTACAAATACTCTTTGGAAATGAATATAATCAATCATGTGTTATTCAAGCATTGATATCGTACACTAAAGTTTGATAAAATTAATAAATAGTTAAAGAAAAATATGCATGGAAAATAGAAAATCCACTTTGTGTTATGCATATATTGACATCTTACACCTAACTTTGGCGAAATCCACGTCTGGTAAAAAAAAACACGTTGCTATGGAAAACGAAAACTAATCATACGTCATAAACCATCCGTTGATGAAAATCAATGTAAAGTTAAAAACAGATATTAACGCCGAATTGGATTAAGGGAAGAGCCGAAACCTAATAAAAAAATGCACAAATTTCACCTGTTTGCAAATTTGGTCAGATGATTGCAATAGTTCAGGCACACTCAACATTTAACTGAAGTACACAAATATTTAGGATAGTCATTATCCTAAAATCCTGGTCAATTTTAATGAATGAAAGTATTAAAAACCTAATGAAATATGCACCAATGTTGCTCATTTACAAAAGGTATTAGGTCATTGCTATTAAACAGGTACAAACATGTCACTGAGTCCATTAATATCAATAAAGTTTACTTGCGGTAGAGTCCACTGAGCCCATTCATAGAGTTCCATCCCAAAAGCAACTTTCAGCATTGCATCGGGGCGTTTTAAACGGATTATCATTTTTGCCGAATGGACACAATTTTTAATTCAAGGTTTATTAATAAATAACCGTAAAAACTCTTTACTTTGAGTCAAAAATTGTTAATAGCTTAGTATCTAAATAAAACACAACAGCACAAAACCGAACCCATATGCTCTGTATTGATGGAAACAGAAAAGATGCGGGAAAACACAAAAATAGCATGAAAAAAACCCTGTTATTAAAATATGATGTTATGATTACATAGTATACAATAAGTAACAAATGCTTCCCCGAAAAATGCATGGTGTTATATGAATGTGACAATTTTGTCATCATCTGCATATATTTCCTGTGCTAGATTTATTGTTAAAATTGACATCTAATGTTTAGTAACAGTTTTTTGGCATTTGTTTCACATCATTATGTTACTTGTGAAACAACAGATAAAACAACCCTTTTTATATGAGATGAAACAGAAATGGAATATAAAATCAATGAGAACAAGTACTAATTGTAATGGAGGACCATTATAGAAGTCCCCCAAACCCCCGCAGTTATGTTCACAGTGCCAAAATGCACCTACATACCAAATTAGTGCAAAATCGAGCAATATTTAATTTCGACAAATCAGAGGCCGTGGCGACCATCGGGTGACCGATCGGAAAAAAGGTCATTTGGACACCTTCTCACAATGATAAACACTTGTGTTAAGTTTCATTAAGTTCCGTCTAATGGTTTTTGGGAAATGTGTTGGAAACTTTTACGGCGGAAAAAGAAGAAGAAGAAAAAAAAGAAGGATAGCAAACGGAGTAAAACCAATATGTCCCCCACTTCGTTTGGGGGACTTAAGAATTCGTGTTTTTTGCTGCTTAAATTGCATTTGGACCATAATGCCGAAATAGCATTATACCTACAATAACCTGTCTGAAACGACAAATGAAATTTGATATATTTGCTTGTCAGACAAAAGTTCAAACAAAGATATGTTTTGCAAACATATTTAAAGGCAAACAAGTTACTGAACTATACAATGTGGGCTAGTATGCAATGACTTGTGTCTGTCTTACGACCATCTTTCTAGATTCAAGATGATAGACTCTGTTGGTGGGGATTTCACGAGGTTTGCTGTATCCTTGATGACGACACTTATATCTTTTGAGTAGTGGCAGGTTTTATGATGATTTACTTATAATTAATTTTAAATATTACCATACAGTTACCTGTCTGAAACGAAAAATGAAGTGTTTTGTATTTGTTTGTAAGACCATAGTTTAAACTAAGTTAGGATATGCAAACATACTAAAAGGCAAACAAGTTACTGAACTATTCAATGTTGGCTAATGTGCAGTTTTTTCTACGATGAGTTGACTGAACGAATTCATAGCTGTTTGGACGATGAATATTGTACAGCTTGAACCTTATGCCAATATCTTTGAGCTCGTCACACACTTAACTTTCAAAGTCAGTTTTCTCTAAAGGCCGATTCTCCTTGAACACTTTGTCGACAATTTCGGCATACCTCTTTAATTCTGCGTCTCTCAAAGCTTTACACAGGGTTTCAACTCTTTCCTGGTCCGAACATGTCCGACCTACGAGCCAATGTGTGATGATGTTAAGCCTTAGCATATCAGGAGAAGCATGATGTTTCTCTTTGAGATCTTGGATCTGTACATTCTCCATTCCTAGACAGATGGCCAGTCCGTACATCTCCTCTGTCGTGATCTGCTTTATAAGGTAATGCATACTTTTGTCTCCGAAGAACTCTGAAATTAAACAATGTGTTTGATAGTATTGAGGTGTGAAACAATGAATATCAACAGAAACTCCTTCGCACTGATGCTGGAATTTCGATCGAGCAAGCGTGACAGATAGCCATATTAAGAGACAATATAAGCTCCCTCTTAATCGGCGTTTTTAAACGGTTTCGGATAGTTAGCGATACACGACGCCAACGCAATGTCTCGAGGTCTCATATGCATGAATAATGTGGTAATGCAGCCGTATCTGGCGGTCTCCCAAAGCAGTCGTTATACGGTATTTGACGTTTTGCAAATGGTCGGACATCGACCCAATATTTCAGAAGATTCAACAAGAGGTTTATTGTCTTAGCACCGGAACCAAATTGTAACTGTAAACGTATGACAGCTGTGGTATCATGGCGATTCTGTCAGTCGTCATAGGAAGGCAGAAGAATAACGTTTTTGATCAGTAAATGATATCCATTTTTTAGGCCACAAAAGACTTTCACGCTTGCATGACTTTCATGAATAGGACATCACTTGGTAGATATTCCACTCCCAAATGTTTATACTACAAAAAACGACACTGTGATTTTATTGATGTAAAGATACTCAGCAAGTTGAAGTGTTAGTCTCTCTTGTTTTGTAGAGTAATTTTAAACTGCATCAGACTAAATCAATAGATAATGTTCACATATATGTAATTCTATTATGAAAATCATTTCAAGGCGTATATGAAACAAAACGTAAGGTTTAATCGCCTTGTTTAGAATGAAACTGAAGTAATTGGTACTTACAAATGACAAAAACGTATACATGCCAAATAACTTACTTTCAGGTACTGTTTCCGTGTCAGATTGTACACTTGCCATCGTTGAAATGGGTGAGTCTGGTGTTGCAGAAGGTGACTCGGATGTAGCATCTCTCTTGGATGTGATGAAACGGTTGAACTTGTTTATATCCTCTTGGTCAAAGGAATCCGAATGCAAAATCCTTTTTCTTCCTGCTACTTGAAAGACAACAGTTCCCATTTTCTTTTCGCCAGTAATCGTGGCTAAAAATTTGATAAAGTTGTGTTCACCTCCCCGGGTGACGTCGATGGCGATACGACCTGCCGGTGCACCCTTCCACCTGCTCAGCAAACAGTTATCTCCAAGAATGACTATTTGTTTTATCCCGCTAATATCAAAACTTGGAGATCTACATTGACTTAGTTCAAATAATGTCATTTCCTTCCGTCTTTTTTTTATGGTATTATCAATCTGCGCTTGGGAAACAACTTCAGCGAGTAGTTGCCATGTATCATCATCAATTCTCTTACAAATACAGAGTATAATCCTATGAGGACATTGGTCATGAAGCCAATGTAATTGTTTTGAAAACGTTTCCAGATCTTCTGTCATCTTCTTTCTTGCGTGTAACACGTTCCTATTATATATATTATATAAATATACTTAAATGTATTATGTGCTAATTTTTCTGTCAAATATATTCCTAAGAATACAGTGGTTTCAATTGTACGAACAGATAACAAAATATCATCATGATATAACCCTCAAATGCATCAAACAATAACAACTTAATGAAGGAGGGGTACAAATTTCGTTTTTTTATGACCTATAAGTTCGAGTTTTTGCATAAAAATCCATTCGGGTAGTGCTGTCATATTAAGGTTAGCTTGGAAACCATTCCCAGATATGAGAGAGTTAAATGAGGGACCAAACCGTTTATTTGCAAATAACGTAATATGTTTTCAGAAATTTCTTCGTACTTTTAATGTGTTGAGGAACACGAAAGCTGCAAAAAATAAAAAATGACTGAAACTTTTTATTCTAGTTGAAGCATAGACTTTTTATAAACGGTGAATAAGATATGCTTTGAAAACCTGTTTTACACTGTATTTTAGGATTTTTGGGCACGCTCAAAGGTAGAATAGAGATAACAATGACCTTATTTTAAGTTGCAACATACCACCTTCCTATGTTGTACCTATGCATAAACGTTTGATGCCGGTTTATGAGATATCAGCAGGGATATGCTCTCGAAACCACTATTTAAGTACTTTCAAAGTCAAAGGTCTTATTGGAAACACACTGACGTCATTTAGGGTGTGCTACACATCGCCTTTGATGTACCTTTGAACAAACTATTTGAAAAAAATAGTTGATATATGCTCCAGAAACCATTATCTTAACAATTAAGACCAAGGTCAAAGGACAACATGAGATCACACTGACCTGGTTTTAAGATGCGCCATACCGCTTTAACATGATGTATCTATGTACAAAGTTTGATGCAAATTAATAACACAGCGGCTGAGATATACTCCGGAAACCATGATTTTAGTAGTTTAAGTTAACGTCAAAGGTCAAATCTAGGTCACACTGACCTCATTTTAGGGTGTGCTAAACATCTCTTCCCCATGATGAACAAAGTTTGGTGCAAATTCATGAAACAGTGGCTAAGATATGCACCGGAAACCATTATCTTAGTAATTGAGGTCAAGGTCAAAGGTCGGGTTACGTTTTTTGTTTCAAAAGGCAGATAACATCTAATTTTCTAATTGAACATGGATACATTGTATAACGTCCAGATAAACTCGTCCATGGTAAAACCTTACTTATCTGACTATTTTATTTTTTTATACATAATTAGTAAGTGTTCCTATCTTATTGTAATAAAACTCCTCATTTTGTCTGTCAGAGTTGTTCATCAAGCTCAGAACATTGGTACATTGATTACATTAGAATATAAATAACTGAAATACAGGTTTGCCCATAAGAGTATTATATTCTTTGATTGCCATTTTTATCAACATGGTTTCCAGGTATACAGTATGGAATTATATTAATGTACAATTTAGCATAGATACATTTGCAATGTACTTCAAGCTTAGATTTGTATGAATATCAAGTTTTACATACCAGCCGAATGTGGTCGTTTCAAACCGGCAGACGTTTCCGCGCAATATCTCTACCTTCACATCTTTGTTGATTGTAGGTCCGTCATCTCCAATGTGGACACAAAATAAATCACACTGCTCGATGTCGTTGTCTTCGAGCATTGTCATCGGCATTGTTACAGCGACTGGTTTCAAGAACTCCTCTCCATGCTGGATACAAACAATATCAGAATAGCCGGCGATCTCTGACAGTGGGAACTTGCATCCTCTGAGCTGTAAAGCAATAAGAAAAATGAAACATTGGCAGGTGGTCTTTTGCTTGTTATGAATAACCTCATATGTTTAGATAAGTTACAGTTCTAATGTAGACATTATCATTTTGAGCTGTTGGTTGGTCTTATTAACAGTTAGGGTCATTTAAAGACGTGCATCCATTTGTGTTGTGTGTGCGTGCATGTGTGTATTTGTGCCGGAGGCAGGGTATGGTGGTGTATTTGCCTCTCTGTGATAGTGTTAATATAATGCCTATGTTAAAGTGCTATAACTGAAATAACATGCCGAAGATACCCGGCACTTTTTAAAGATGTTACTTTAGGTTAAAAATATATTTTTTATGTTATGTGTTCCAATGTGACCTGCTAGCAAAAAAACAACATTATTTTCTATTCATATGAACAGAATACCTCTCAATCCATTACTTATGTATATTTCAGCAACTTATGAAATTATAAATAATTCAAACTTTCTAACCGTTATGTGTATCTCCTGGGAAGACTTCACGGTTTCTTTAAAGAAATCCACCACCACATCGTTATTTTCAGGGCAAACATGTTTATATTCCTGATCTGGAATTAATGTTGTTTTGGTGTCGTTTTTCATTGACGTAAAAAACACCATCGTCGTTGATGGTAAATCACAAGTTACGCATAGCCGATCATTCTGGAAAAAAACGAAGCTCATTTAAAACCGAACAGATCTGTACTGAAAATGCAGTTCCTTAAACAAAGATCCAACGTCTGAGATCAGAGGCAAAGCTGACAAACGCAGATCTCCCTTAAGGCAATCATTATCAAAATTCTGAAAAAATACTTTAACCCTGAAAGTATGTAATTGTAAACTCTTTAACGTACATATTTTAGCGGCAACTTATCTTAGTACTTTTCATTACTCAATGCATTTAATAGATTAGGGGTCACGCCCTTTTCAAACTACAAGACTCCGTTGGCTCGTGATTTTTTCAGTCAGATGACAGATTTAACTTTTCCAACCTGCAGGGTCGCAGAACGCCTTGTCCACTCGTATCCCTCCTTCAGATGTACGTGATATGATTTGTATGATTTTGGGGCATCATGAGAAATTATGATATTCACTTTCCCGTCTACTTCCCTGACAAGACTTTCCTCAGTTCCATCATTTAGATCAAGAATTTTTGTGGATATACTGTTCTTTATCAACAAGTCCTTCAGACGTCTCACAGGCCTTTTTGTCAGACAAAAAATATCAGTTTCTCGGTGTTCGGTTCTTTGCAACGATATCTCCTCAACAGTTTTTCCGACAAGGTCGACGGTAATGTTAACAACTACCAAATCCCGAATGCTGCAATGTAACACATACTACACGTCAAAATTAACTCAGTGATGTTTTCTCCTACCTGTACGTATGTAAGATGCATGTGTGTCATACGGGTCACTCAAATATCCCATATGGTTGAATTCAATTTCATTTTTTACTTTTACGTCGCGATTAGATGACTGTGTTATATTGTGACGTCATAACCGAATGTCCGTCTAAACGTTGTTTGACTGATAATATTGCCGTTGGCAAAAGTCACCATTTCAGGAGCATCAGTGATTTTGTACAAGCTTGCCTTGAAGATCCTGCGTGGATATTTGAGTTTGAGGCATACACTTGGAACAAAGTACTTTTTTCTGCTCTTTCCTTTTATGGTCTTCGTTTGTTATTTTCTTTTCTCGAATTTGTGCTATTTTTAGATTGGCATTTACATTGACTATATCAGGTTTTACAAAGAGTTTGGTTCAGAAATGGAAGGAAAAGAATGTCATTATGTAGGATATGAAAATTGTACCCTCGGGTGAAAATAGCCTCTGTTCTGGCCCTAATTCTAACCCGAGGGTAAAGTTTTCACGCCCACATACATACATATGAATAACACAATTACTAAAATAACATTCAAAATGCATTTTGTGCAACATCTTTATTAAGATTAACGTTGACTCATTATGTTTCCATTTGAATGATAATCCGATAAAATAAATGATTAATAATTTGCAGTGAGTAAGCATCGAATCTGTTCAGTAACATCTGCCGTTTTACATGTAGCGAAGGATTTATTTATAGTGTATGTGTTATTTGTAGGAACACAACTTCGCTATTGTTTGTATGTGGCATTGACTGGAATATATGACAAAATTCTATACATAACACATGACTCTTGACGAACCATACTATTGGTCAAGACAATTTCCACGTGTTGCATGTGAGAAATTCAGATATGCTGTTTCCCAAATTAACATAGATGCGTTCCATATGATAACGAGCTATGTCTAACATTACTGGTGAGTAATTCTTGCAATATTTTCTTACATCTTTAAAATGAAGTGTAAATTAACTTACATTGTTTCCGTTTCCAGGATATCTTTTAAAGATGATTTCATCCTTTCAAATAAAATACAGTGAATGCACTCTATCTCTCATAAATGAAGAACATTGATAATAATTTTAAAATCTTTCGATAATTTATGTTCACAAAAAAAGCTTTGCTTAAACCATATATATGTAAAAATGTTTATGGTGTGTCCATAAGCTCAAGCCAATTGTTTCGTTTCTGAAGAGAATGTCTTTATTAAAACAATAATACATACATGTATGAAGAAAAAGAATCAGGAAAGTACTCGGTATAGACAATTTTTTTACAAGTGATAATAAGTAATAAAATAACAAATTTCATAAATCGTTATACAATAACAAAATCTTACTTGCTCAGACGACCCACCAACGGGCTAGATTCTCCCCTAAAGAAATAAGAGCATACTATTAATATTACGCTGAGTTTACAAAACTCTTTATGATACATCTAACGAGTTTAAGATCTACTTAAGAAACTCTCACTATCTTTCTGAAAAACAATGAATGCAGGAAATAATGCAACTTTCTTTACATATTTAAAACCCCTTAATTTAGGTCCTTTTTTTTTACCTCATTCACTATACTTCCCAATTTCAGACATAAACCGCTTTAGCCTTTTTTGACCTTTGTCCGTCACATTGAATCAAAAACGTATTGTTTATGCTCATTATTACGATCACCTCATAAAATATATACTTACATGTTTAGAGCAGCACGAGCCTCTCCCAACCTGGAAATTGTTTCAACAAATGCATATCATATTGTCAACTAGTATAAAATTCGATTGATATGTTTACCATTGTGAAACTACTTTAAGCTGTACAGCTTTTGGAATAAACTTTTTATTTAACTTTGTATTGTATGCTTTATATTCTTTCCATGAGAACATCGCTCTTGCATTTCACATAAATACATTACATGTAAAATGACGTATTCTATATCTGATAATTTAGATCACCAAACTGACGTATACAAATAATTTTACTTGAACTGTTTTGATTAGGCTTCAGTATCTTCTATCTTGAACGATTGACCTATTTAGAGAGTTATAACTTAATGACACTTGCCTGGTGTTAAACAACTGGACAGCTCTCACCCTGAAATAAACAAATGGCAAAGACTGTCAAATTAAAATTATTGTACGACTTTAATGCGAATTAAAGTAGCAGTAATTGGTATAGCATATTTCAGAAAATATTATATTTATTAATTAGTTCTTTTATTTGGAATTGTCCCACAGCTTTATATTTAAAAGTTTGAAAGAAGTATTGTTCATCGTTATAAATGTTTATGATTTTATAAAAACAAAAAAACATGCATGTATTGATGCCGTTCTATAGTTGCTGATATATTACATTTCTATTTAGTGTCTTAATGATTTAAAAGAAAAGAGAGCGTAGGGATATTTTAGAACATGTTTCGATATATTTACAAAATGTATCATCAACCAGTCCAATGTTAAATGTACTTACATAAAATGAAAAATGTCAAGTAAGATTGCAGGCCATCTGTAATAAAGATCGACTAACATTTTTTAAGTCGGCAGTGAACATGATTTAACTGACACATTTGGAATGAAAGAATGATTGAACTACTGCATGTTGTGTATGTTTCCTTCAAATGCGTCTCAATGAATGGTCAATAAGCTAACTTAGACCAATCAGCTTTAACAACCCGAGCACTTCACATAGGCTACCAGACACTAAATTACTAGCTGTTCTATCACAACAATTCTCTTCAATTATTCATTGTTCAATTGTTTAATCAAAAGTCACACGCGTTGTACATTATTATGAATATTAAATAATATTATTTTAAGGATGCTGTTATCGTATTTGAATACAAACCTTTCTCCTTCACACCTGTAAATTAAAGAACTTAGCTGAATATTTTATGAGAAAATATTGTTTTTATTGCATTAGAAACAGGTATTAAGTGTTAATACATATACAAATGTACATTTCGGTAAAACCGTTTGCATTGAACGAGATGAACACAAGGTAAAGTTAACAATAATGATCGTGACAATCGGAACACATGTGGGAAACTCTACGCATGAAAACAAAACTTCAAATAACGCACTTGAATACACATTGCAAATAAAGGAATGAACTTTGAAGGTTTAAGCTATATTTCAGGTCGGAGGTCGGGTATTGGTAAATTATTTGCTTTTAGACGGTGAATACCATTATGTAGCGACACAGTAAAGATACTTTTCACCGAGCCCGAATATATGTATTATACTATATGTAGCTTATTATGTATTGTACTGTACATCTGTACATCGTCCTTTTAAATAAATGGATATGCAAAATATAAGACAAAATTATCATAGGTTCCGTTAGATTATATTTTCACCATTTTTTGTATGTTAGGTTTACTATCTCTTTATCATGGGAAATAATAGCCAAAATTAAATCATAATCATAACTTACGTTTTACGGATGTCCTGAATCTTTTTCAAGCTGAAACAGATACGTAGCAACTAAATGCCGTATTATTTTCATCACATGTATTGACACAAGGACTTATATAAAAGTGAATACATTTACAGTCCAATATTTTATATTCAGATATACTGTTGATGCTTTGTCGTCTGAAAGAAATCCAGGAGGAATTTAGCATCACATGTATCATTGAGAATTGGAGTTTTCAATTCTTATGAAGTTATAGTTATGAAGTCACTATATCACATATCATTTTGAGTGTAAAAAATGCTGAATTAAAATGAAAGCTTACAGTATCAATACATATTCGTTTTTAATTGTTATGTTATAATGAAAGACGATATCACGTCCTTTTTACACGTAGTTTCTATATTTTAACATCACGACACATGATTTTACTGTTTCATGATCTCAGTAATGAAAACAAAACATCATTAATGCAAACCAATCCGATACATATAATAATTCATTAACACACCAATGAAATTACAAAGCGATCTACTGGAGTATTGACAGCTGTATCATACTATAATTAAGGTATACATGTATACACTAATATAAAATATAATCAAAGTTCTGTTCAGCAGTTTTGAAAGCTTTTTTTTCATTTTATCTGTGATAATGTGATGAAAGGGGAGCATACTTACATGCCTGGCCAGATATATGCTCTAAAATGAAAAATGTTTCATTTTCTTCAATCGCGTCTAATCTCGTTTATAAACAGAATGTTTGAAAATGAAATTCAGAAAAGCAGACGTCAAAAAAGGCGTGAGCTTAAAAAGAGTACTACTCCAACAGTTATGATCGCAAAGAGGAATTACAGTGTGTAACTGTTTGTTCTTCTCTGTGTGGAGTATATCCTCGTAAAGCTGTGTAACTGTTTGTTCTTCTCTGTGTCGAGTATATCCTCGTAAAGCTGTGTAACTGTTTGTTCTTCTCTGTGTGGAGTATATCCTCGTAAAACTGTGTAACTGTTTGTTCTTCTCTGTGTGGAGTATATCCCCTCGTAAAGCAAAGGTACAGCAACGCGTTTCCCCCTTAATCAAAGTTCCTATAATAATAATCATAATAATTCGAGGTTCTTATACTGCTTCATCACAACCTAGTTCGTAGGTCGTCTCAAAGCGGTTCACAAATTATAATCCGTGGTTATAGGACCTCTGCAACAAGCCAATATCATTCTCAACTCACTTTAGGAGCATACAACCGCAGCTGCCATTTCGGCGCTCACAGCTACAAATGTAGCATTCTACAATTCTAGCACTACCCAAACACGTACTTATTTACAGCTGAGTAGACTGGAACAAGCGGAGTAAAGTATCTTGCTCATAGATGAAACACAGTGCCGTGCCGTGACTCGAACCCGCAGCCCCTCGGTCACGAGTCCAGCGTCCTACCACTTGCCTACCGTGCTTCCTTGATAATGTATTCGTATTTAATTCTGATGTTGTGTATTTACAATTCCTTGGTAGCAATACATGTAAGATGTAGGATCGGAAGTGATCAGATTAAGAGTTCGACCCCTGAAATCCCATTATCATTATTTTTATATAGAAAAGCATTTAGAAATAATTGAAATGATTGTTTTATAATTGTGCCAATGCATCTAATTTGATAGTATTCATTTGCGTATTTGTCAGCTTTCCTTAATAAACATAACAAGACATCCATATACGTATCATATTAAGAAGATTGTATTTTATTCACATTTAAGTTTTCTATCTTATACTTAAATAACATCCGTGAAGCCTTTTACATAATGATAAATATGAAACAAGAGCCGTTTAGTTATAGCTGTTGGGATTCATATCGAAGGGTTTATCATTTGGTTGAAAAAATAGCGATTTTAGAAGCAAATATTTGATTTAGAGGTATTGATAATGATGTCGTTGATGTAAACATGGTATTATTCTGTCAATTAAAACATTACATAGTTTCTAGCAAGATCCTTTTCTATGAAAGATTTAGATATTCATTTTATACTCATTTGATGATTCAGGAATATAAATAAATTGATCAAAATGATCCGCAAAAACGCAAATATGACAGCGACTTACCCTTCCTTTCCCATTCAATAATTCTACGTTGAAATATAAAAGTTAACGAATTAATTTCCGGTCGACGAGACACATTACTATCAAGGAAAACTAAATGTACAATTATTTGTGATGTCAGTACATTGCATCAAACTCGGATAACTTGATATGATAGAGTATGATAACAAATACAAAATATAACTGTATTCTTATAATGTATATTAATTACGAATATCAACTATTAATGAAATCAATAAAAGTGTAGATACTTACGTTTTGTCCAAATCTTCAAAACTGAAAAAAAAATCCAAATGTTGTTTTATTCATTTAATTTTCTTCCAAAAATTATCATATCATATATGGCGATAAAAAAACCTTTGACAAGAATTCTTCATAATTTTTCATCACATTTTGCTTTCTAAGCTTTTGGACAGTCTACCAAGACACATATTTGTATCATTTTTCGAAGTAATTAGGAATAAGGAAATTATTTTGAAATTCCGAAATTAATTTGTCATAACTGAGTTACCAGAAATATAATCTGCTTCATCTAATACAAAATCGGACGATGAAAAGCAAGACGTACATATCAATGTGTTATGACTATGATTAGGTCAGTGTCGATGGATATCTTAAATGAGTAGTAGAATTATTTAATTACTTTTAAAGACGTTTCGTTTCAACAATTAATTATTTTTAATTTAGAATCGTTGTCTATTTCTAAGGGTTGGCATTATTATATACATATAGTTCATGTACAAAATATCTTTATCTCTTTATTTTGTGTATAATGAACGCTGTGAACGTTTCATTTCGCAAAAGAAGGATATTCCGTAAAATTTCAACCAAACGTTGAATAAGAAGCCTTATGATGCAAATGGTACGCAAGTGCTACGGAAATGCTACGCTCAAAATGAAACAGCAAATGTTTACGGGTATGTAAATATCGAATCATAATTAATAAATACATGATGCACCACTAATGCTATAATTAATATGAATTTGATTCTACTGACCTTTTAAGAATATCTTCCAAGTCAGCTTCCGACCTTCGACAAAACAATTACAGTTCATTAGTATACTTCAAGAGAAGAGTATATTTACGCTTCGAGGGAAATATGAAGTCAAAAATCTCTGAAAGCATAATAAAAACCATACCCAAAAATATTATCTTCCTACATTAACAAATCTACCCCCTCCCCGCTCCATTAATTTAAGCCAGTTTGACCTCTTTTTGCCCAATCCCTACGGCCCCTGGAGACGCAATCCATATCATGTATACTTTTGGTTGTCTCTTGCGCATTAGTAGCTTCATGCAAAGTTTGTTAATCGAAATTGGTTCAGTGGATAAAATGCGATCGCAAAATGTCAACGGAGACTTTGTTTCAAGTGACCTGAGAATGGAATATGTGAATAGTACAGGACCAATCGGGAGATTAAACTTCTTACCCGTTATTTGACCTCCATTCCTCCAAGCTGAAAGATAAAAGAAGACTGGTAACAAATTCACTAAGGAGTATATACATGACTGCTTTTATACCTAATATGTATTCTTTTCAGCTTTATATATCGAGCTATCCAACACAACTAACTAAAGGTGGTAAGATGATATGAACGCAATGGTTTCCTTTTTCCATACATTCAATAAAAACGTCATTGCCAATGAACAAAAGCAGTCAGAAATTGTTTAACACCTTTGCGTTTGCAGCCGTTATGAAACCTAATAACGAATACTTCTAAGCGACTTTTATCTTGTATCTGCTTGTCAATACATCAAACCAAACTAAACTCAAACACTTTACATGCTACTTACTGAACTCAAACACTTTACATGCTACCTACTGAACTCAAACACTACGTGCTACCTACTGAACTCAAACACTTTACACGCTACCTACTGAACTCAAACACTACGTGCTACTTACTGAACTCAAACACTTTACATGCGACCTACTGAACTCAAACACTACGTGCTACCTACTGAACTCAAACACTTTACACGCTACCTACTGAACTCAAACACTACGTGCTACTTACTGAACTCAAACACTTTACATGCGACCTACTGAACTCAAACACTACGTGCTACCTACTGAACTCAAACACTTTACACGCTACCTACTGAACTCAAACACTACGTGCTACTTACTGAACTCAAACACTTTACATGCGACCTACTGAACTCAAACACTACGTGCTACCTACTGAACTCAAACACTTTACACGCTACCTACTGAACTCAAACACTA
>JAUMHH010104200.1:0-21569 GCA_032359455.1 Chlamys rubida
CGACCCCTTAACTCCCTCTCCTACCCTCCGACCCCTTAACTCCCTTCCCCACTCCGACTCCTCCCTCCTCCCCAAAGTGCCCCACCACTACCACTTTTCTGTTAAGGGTAACATGGGGTAAACTGTGCATGTCTGTTCTGTATTATAAAACCTTAGTTAGTCTACATTGTCTGATACTATCTATCCTCACAGTGTTGATCCTGACAGCCAGAAGACTTGATGTCCACATCTTCTAAATAAACTTTAATTTTTCACATCTTTAAGTACAGTAAAACCTCACAACTTTGTTATACTGCCACCATTATAAAGTAAAACTTTGTTATACTGCCACCATTATACAGTAAAACTTTGTTGTACAAACACCGTTATATAGTAAAACTTTGTTATACTGCCACCATTATAAAGTAAAACTTTGTTATACTGCCACCATTATAAAGTAAAACTTAGTTATACTGCCACCATTATAAAGTAATTTTTTGTTGTACAAACACCAGTATATAGTAAAACTTTGTTATACTGCCACCATTTTACAGTTAAACCTTGTTATACTGCCACCATTATATAGTAAAATTTTGATATGCTGCCACCATTTTACAGTTAAATTAACCTTGTTATACTACCACCATTAACAGTAAAACCTTGTTATACTGTCACCATTATAAAGTAAAACTTTGTTGTACAAACACTGTTATATAGTAAAACCTTGTTATACTGCCACCATTAACAGTAAACCTTGTTATACTGCCACCATTTGTTTAGGAAATGTTAGTGTTATAAAAAGGTTGGCAATATAAGGAGTTAAGTATAAATAAAATGTTAGAAAAGTGAAGGGAAAATTGGACCTTCAAATACATTGACCGTAATTAAAATTAGCAAGATGGCAAACCAAACAAGGGACATAATTTTGAGGTTTTACATGAAAAATAAATTCAGAAATTAGTTTGGATCCCTGCATTATTCATTTCAAAGGAAAACAGACTTCAATAAATCCAGTTTATAGTGAGAATTATACAAAATTCTTGATATTCCTGATTACAATATTTTTAAAACTGAAAACTGTGACGCAGAATCCCACTGGTAAATACAGCTGTATATGTAGACAGACGGATTTGTCAGGAGATTTGGTACATTCAGCTAAAAGTGGAATAGATTTGATGTCGGGGATAAGGATCCTGATGGTTTGATATCAACAAATTATTTGGATGTTGAGTAGAAAGGTGACGGAAGTGAACTCAAATCTGAGCGGGAGGCCTGTCTGTTGGAAAATTCCCTAAAGATATATACTCTTACCAATTATTTGTATTTTTTACTGAAATTTTATTTTTTCTTTGTCAGCTTGATTTCTAGGGGGTGAAATAGATTTCCTTTTCTGACCTTTAGCTTTTGAAAAAAATGAGAATTGTCTATATTCGTGTGAAGTTGAAACCTTCTGCACTTGCATCGACAAGTCTGACAAAAAATGTGTATATTTTATTCTCATTTCCTTTAATGAGCCTAGAAAATAACACTTACTTTATGGCTATTTCTCCGGTTAAAGCTTATCAAAACAGTTTTTATTTTTGATCCATAAGTTCCAGAGATTTAATTGGCAAAAGATACAACTTGCTCAAGCCTTAAATCTGTATTAATGAGTTAACCAGCTCCAGAATATTAACAAACAAAAATGGTGGAGTGCTATTTACTTTGGGCGGATTCAACATTCCCCAGTTTTTGTCAGTAGAGACATGCTGATATGCAGGGTTATTTGAACTGCAGTTGAGAACTTCCAATGGGAATTATCAGATTTTTTTTTAAATTGTCACAAATTTTGATGCACATTGCACATATTTAGCAGCTGTGTTCGCTCGACTGTTGCACTCCGTCCCTGCTTGCTGTCTTTTGTGGAAACGGTTTACACGGTGAATTTAACCTGCCAAACATATTACAGTGGTGGCCTATCTCGCCGGGGACTTATCAGACATCGTGGATCCCTAGGACAGCTTGTGCAGTAAAATCCCGGAGATCTAAAACTCCAGCAGCTGTTTTCCGATATATACCCCTAAGATTTACGTCATGTTGGATTTTTATATTGTTTTAATGTATTTTCTTTTGTCCGTAAATGTATAAGAATCTCTAGCGAATTAATGCTAGCTAGACTGGCTATGGGGGGATCAGAACATTGCAGAATGTAATTTAATTAATTTCTATAAAGAACATCACAATATGGCTTGTCCATGATTTTATTTGTATTGAATGAAAGAAAAAACAACATATTTAATCTTAACTAGGAGATCGACAATCTTAACAGATCAGAGAGAGAAATATTATTCTGATAATGTAGGTTTTTCCCTGTTTAATTGTTCTGATAATGTAGGTTTTGTCCCTGTTTAATTGTTCTGATAATGTAGGTTTTGTCCCTGTTTAATTGTTCTGATAATGTAGGTTTTGTCACTGTTTAATTGTTCTGATAATGTAGGTTTTGTCACTGTTTAATTGTTCTGATAATGTAGGTTTTTCCCTGTTTAATTGTTCTGAATCTGTTTAATCTTTTGTTAAACAGTCAGAGAAGCCTGTTGTCTGTCGTTAGTTACTGATTACTGATGGAAAGAACAAACTGGATATCGATCAAAATATTTGAAAAATAAAAATGGTCATATATATTCTCTTGACTTGGAAACAAAGGTTGATATGTCAGACTCAGATTAGAACAGGTTCATTTATAGTCTTTCTTACTGACTTCTAACGACTTCCTTGCTTGCTTTTCTGTACGACATTCTTTTTTATAAAATATAGATGTATTCCAACAGAACATGAATTTAAGTAATGTTCAGACAATCTTTTTTATTTGCCTCTAATATGTAATTTCATTCAGAATTTTTTCATATAATTTCAAAGTTTTATGTTGTACGAATTTTGGTACTTTGAAAAGAGGTATTTTTGAACACATTTGTCTTGATTTCGAAGTGCTATCTTCAAGTCATATTGATTTTTTTTTGGTGAATGGGAAGTTTGTATCAATTTTCTTTGAAGTCGTTTTGATAAAAGTCTGCAAAAGAAATGTATACATGATACAGGGAATACACCTCGTGGGTATATCAGGAGATACTTCATGCTTACATGTTGTGAATGATGGATCAATGTGTGGCGGTTTGAAATCTACAGTCATTTTCAGAGATAAAGTCTGGTTGTGTGATACTGGGAAGATCTGGTGTAATGTTATAACTGGTCAGAGCCCTGACAGGCCCTCAGGCCACGGATCTGCACATCATGGAGTTATCTCCCCTGTAATCCGAGCTCTTTTGACAGTGCACTATCAGTAAAGACTAGGGCAGCTAGCTCCCCTAGGGCAGAATGATTCACTCTGTATTGACATGACAGAGCTTATACATGTAATGCTACGGAGATTTATTAGTACAGTTTGTTCTCTAAGCTTAAACATTAAACCAAAAGAATTTTGCTGATATTTTTTTTCTGAAAATAATTGATGTTTTTGTCTTTTTTTTGTGATTATAATTATTTAGAATCTTAACAATTTTTTTTTTTTTTTTAAATAAATCTAAAATAAATCGCCAACAGGAAAAATATATGACTATGAGTGTGGTACGTTGAAGCTAACTACGCTCTGAGCTACTGTATTTTCTGATTAACTACAACGAGAGATGGGTCCAGACTTCAAATAAATGAACATAAGTAAAGTCAGACCTGTAACAAGTCTGGCTGAAAGGTACAGCATGTAGCGGCCCTATACTCACCCAGACATTGTGTGTGTTTGTTGGGGTTCATCTGTCAGTCGACATTACCCCAGGCTTGCATCAGGCAGATTTTATTCCTCCTAACATTTCTCCTTGTTGAGATCCACCATATGGGGTGTTGATTTTAAGTGGAACAACAGAATGTGTCGGCATTTGTTTGTAACGTGTAGCACCAAGTTACTTGAAAGTAAAAAAAAAACACCACAAATTGCATTAAGTGGAGACAACATAATGATGACTGCATTGAAATGACATAATTCCTTCTTTAACTGATCCACCCCTGAAGACACATTTGAACTCTTCCAATTCAAATGTTGGAATAGTTCATTATGAAATTTCAGGGGTGAATGAGTTAATTAGTCTTTAATTTAGGTTTCTGCTCAAATGAAAGATGTTGTTTTGACGTAATTTTAGATTTAATAATAAAAAGAACCGCTTCTGCAATTTCAACTTGATTTGCCTTGCTGATAATTATTTCATTTTGTGTAAAATATGTTATTTTGACAATGTGAAAAGTTGTTTGCAGCTGTTATGATTGTTTCATTATGAAATTGAAATAACGCATGATAAATTATACATAATTAAGTCTATTTGAATATGTAATCTTTCCCCTCTTAGAACAATTTTCACTAGGAATCGAAGTGTTAATCTGTTTTCCATTAATTTCATTTTTGTCTGAAATATTTTCCTTAACAAAATATTTATAAAAAGAATTGATTTTAAAATTCTTAACTACCTCATTTAGTCAATAAAAGCATGCCCTTTTAGTAGCTTTAACATAATTTTATCAGGGGGAGATAATTCATAAAGGTAGATAACTCTGGAGTCTGATCTACTTAATCATACATTTACCCAGAGGCTACTTTATGAATCAATTTGCCTTGCTTTGTTTGTCTTATAAAGCCTGTGATGTTTTTAATTAATAGATGGTTCAATACATTTTACTTGTTCAAATAACGATCAGTCGCACGTTTGAAAAAAATGTACAAGAGGACACTTTACTGGGATGGAAATATTATCGAATAAACGACAGACCGTAAAATCGAAGCTTGCGATTCGGTCAGATATACTCCATCAGTGACAATTTCTGCAAAATCAATTACTTATGTAATCAAAAGGTTTCATTACAATGTAGCCAATAACGTGGCCATCGTTCGCCCTGAAATTAATGATGTCGTTATCGCGTATCAAAATGACAAGTGTTGTTTGACTCAGTTGTACTTTAATGTACGGGTGAGGTACGTGTCGCAAAAGTACAGGAAATCATTCCGTAAGAGGTATTGCGTGTCAACAATGTAACAAAAATGGCTTCCGTTTGTACCGTTATTTATGGGAGAGTCACAGGCTGATGTCTATAAATAGCACTCTAGGTTTCCAGGAGTATACTAGTAAAAGGTATCGATCCCGTATGGAGATATAACGGTCCCCCACTTCATCATTGGATTCCTGATTTATTAACATCTCTTGGGTCATCTTCGACCCCCATGATAGGATGTTAAATCTGACGGTACAATTGATTTGAAGACTTTTAATTACGTCAAGCAATTGAAGATTTTCTTGTAGAGGACCACGGATTGGTTTGCTTTCTGAAAAGAAACTCTCTTGTTTGAAAATTACAATCTATTTCTGTCAATTCTTGCTAAACAAATTTTTTTTTAGATTATTTTCTGCTACAGATGCTTAACTTCCTGGTTAAAGATTGATTATGACGAATTTTGATCGAATTGTCTAGAGTAACACTAACTGCAGGGTATGGGTTATATTAGTTGTCTAGAACTCATGAAAAAGTTTTTAACTTTACTTCAATTTCTGTGCCAACATTTCAAGGAAAGAAAAAAACAACAACAAAAGAAAACGGTGATAAATGTCTTAAACAGCTATCGGGCAGGATGCAGTCAATGATTGTTAGCTGGTGTATAATTAACTTCGGACCAAGCTTCTGTTGATAATACCAAATAATACACGTGTTTCCATGGCAACTGGAACTTGATATCAACATCATCATGAATATCACGTTTGATTCATTTTCTATTTTAGAATCTGTGCAAATTCACAATCATTTTCTTCACACATCCATGTTGAAAATTCAATGCTGTTTGAAAAAATGAAAATTTAGCTTTTTTTGGGACTTTCGAAATTATCGCAGCTGACATCTGTTACAAAGTTTGTGGTATTTGTTGCTCTCTATGATACTCCGGGCTAATTTTAGCAAATTTCAAAATGTCATCCCAAAAGACAAATGATAACTTGCTATTTGAGAAGGACTTGATTTGTATCGCGGCTCAGCACATCTTGTCGTAACAAATGGTATATGATACATTGCCGTGATTCACTGTGATTCACCGTGGTAGTTCGTGGTAATTCTGAATATTGTAGATTAGATAGGGTCATAAACAGTTCTGTAGGACTACTCAATCACGATTCAAGATGACCAATGATAGACTTGTCATCTTTGATTGGTCAGTACTTGTGAATGTCCATGGTAAGAAAAGGAAAGAGTAATTTTACGATTCCGGGACTTGTGTCAAAATGGATCTAGGTCTTTCATTAACGGTCCCCGGGAAAAAAAAATCAATACAGTTCTCGTATGTTATGTATTTACTTTGCTGTTATTATCGTACTCAATGCATGTATAATTTGTGGAATTCTGTCGAATGTAGTATTTCCATCTGCCAAACTCTACATATCGACAAGCACTCTGGTTGAGGAGATCCGATGACTGGCCCTTGTCTGTTACCAAGTTACAAGACTCCAAATCTGAAGAGCTCGCCTTTTGGTGTTATTCACTGATAATTACAGATAGTTCTTTCCCAACGACATATTGAAGTTGGTAATTACCCGATTGTGCAGTGAATTACAACTCAAAGAGTGAAACTTAAACCTGCCGTGATTGACAAGGTCACAAGCAAGGTCAGATTGGAAAGAGAGGATAAAGCTACCGATTTTTGTGTATTTAGCAACCGTACAACTGATAAAACGCCAACAAAGGAAAGCTTTTAAATCTAAATCAGAAAGACGGAGTAATTTATGGAGGATGATATCAAAAAATAAATACAGAAATATGCAAATATTATGTCGGTTTAATAGGGGTCAGTCCGGAAAAATGTTGCTGATGGAAAAAAAGATAAAGGTTTACGAAGAAAAGCTTTTAATGTACAAATGTCTGAAATGTTTTTTAGTGCCTTTGGCTCTATCTTTGTTGTGGATTTTCAAAATAATCAGTTTTTGGTACATGCGAGTTTGCACCAGATTCCAAGAGCAGGGTCTGTTTCCCATACCGAGGTGATGTCTTATCTGCCGTGGGCTGGTTTTTTCGCGTTGCAGGGAGGAGTAGGATTAGTAATAGGGGTTTGAAAGCTTCAAAGATGAAATCATCGTAAGACAAAATATTTCTTCAGACTTTTATATTCTGAAATAAAAAAAAAAAAAAAAATTTATCATGACTGCATAGATATCAAAACAAGAACAAATATTGGTCGACTTCCAAGATATAACGAAAATTTGACAGGTTTTGATACGTGATTGTAGAAATTTTAAGCCTGGCAAAAGATGGAGCAGAGAAACTTGATCCTTCAAATCAGGACAATATGAGTTCATCGCATCAAAAACACACCATTTTGAAGTTGTCCTTTTTATTCATCTCTGTTGGAAGTTTCTAAAATGAAATCTTTTCTGCAGATGTCTTAAAAAAAATGTATAATTTTTACCTCCAGTTTTTGCGGATGATAAATGAGAGATTATTTTATCTGTGGAACATTCATAAATGATTCCCTAATAATCTCCGAGTAGTGATATGCTTTTCGAATGGCAGAAGATCATGTTTCGGACATCCTGGCAGACCCATGTTTTCTATGTACATGTACCTGCAGCTGTGTACATACACAGGAATAAGGGACTGAGCAAGGGCTTCACTCCTCTCAAAGGTTATTTTATCAAATTATTTATCCTGCTTCTTGCCTCTGTAGTATTTTTCGTACATACTATTTACGTGGCCGTCTATTATTGATCTCTGCGAACCTGGGATGTATCTGTTCCATTAAACCCCCTTCCCTTTCTCTAACTCATTCACCCCTGAAATTCCATAATGAACTATTCCAACCTTAATGAATTGGAAGAGTTCAAATGTGTCTTCAGGGGTGAATGAGTTAACCTATCAGTTCTGAGTAGAGTTACCTTTACCGGAATCTTTCAAATTTACGGGAAGTAAAATTTACCCATAATGCTTTGTAATCAATTCAAATATGACTTTTCTTCATGGAGTAATGTATCATGATATTGTTCTAAAGCATTTTTAGACTAAAATGTTCCTGAATACAAATATATACTTTGGTATCTGCAAAAGCTGTCTGAAAGATTATAAATGGTTTTAATTATTGTATTAATTATTAAAGGGTGACATTATGCTGTAATATTAACAAAGTTGTAATTACGAAATCCTATTTTTTTTAGTTTTCTTCATAACATGCACTTAATTACAGACATGTGTTTTTTTTTTTTAAATCAGCCTTTTGAAGCATAAATAATATAAAATCTACGATGTTGATAATTTTTGTAGCTATGTACCCAAGTAAAAGTTCACAACCACGTCAAGTTTACGAACTCATTTTCTTTAAATAGCAAAGCTTCCTGAAGCCGGTAAGATTCTTCTCCGATATTTGTAGTAATCGTTTATATATAAGGTAATTAATTCCAACTAACTATTCCAACCAGCTGCTATGGAATTTATGTACGTAGGAAGAAGAATTTCTGATAAACAAGAACACGTGTACTGATAATTTCATCAGACAGATGGTGTTTGTAGTTTGGCTTCATCAAGTAGAAAACACGTGTATATGTATATGATCTAACAGGTTAACAGGTATCCATGATCGATTATTTTTCAAAGTGAATTCGGTAAATGAATTGGTATTTCATATTTGTATGAAGATGGACCTTATAGAAAATGTTACAGAACTCTGTGACCCAGTGTCTTAGACAGACAACTTACATCAAGTCGGAGATTCCCAATCAAAGCCTACATTCAGCATTGCATATTTTTCAAATCAATTAAAATTTTTGTGACCGTTAAAATTTCTTTAAGTATTTTCCACTGGTGTATTGTAGTACAAAGTTTCTCTTAGGTACAAATGTAGGTTAATTTTCTGTCTAAGTTAAGCCTACAGGTAATGGGGATTTCCTGTCCAGAGGACTGTTTCAGACATATTGGGTTTCCCTCGCTTCAAGAGGACGGGTTTACCAGAGTACCTAATCTGAATTAAAGATGTAAATTTAATCCCGAAAAGAAATTTCACAAGTGGAAGATTGAGTGTGGGTCAGTGCATTTAGAAAAAAGGGGAGATAATCGCTAGAACATGCCGTTTAGTAATAGAAATATATAATACAACACATTCACAAGAAACTTGCATTCTTATAAGGAAGTGATTTGTGTATCCAACTAATGAATGACATTTACCCCTGAAATTTCATAATGAACTATTCCAACCTTTGAATAGGAAGGGTTCATATGTGTCTTCAGGGGTGAATGTTTCACCTGCATTTTTGCAGGTTAACCTGAACATGACCTCTATAACCTGCACAGATCATAGTGTGTTTGAAATCTTCTGCATTTGCAATCTTATCTCTACTTTGAGTTAAAAATCAGCTTTTCTCAGCTTTGAATGTAAAGATAATCCTCAGAAAAGATAAACTGTTATATATTTAAAGGCATATTTGGGTAGTTTCAGAGCCTTTCTACTGATTTTGATAATTTTGAAAATTTGACATACTGAAATAATCTGGGGTTAGTAGACTTGATCTACATTTTGACCAAATATGACCTTCATTTGGTTGTTGAAAACCTATAGGGCATGCATCAAACCAGACTGGGTATATATTTAATTAACCCATTTTGCCTATGTCTTACTAATCTCTAAAGTCTTTTGACCCCTAGCAGTAGATATAAACATGATTAGAAATATAGTCGTCTGCTGAATTTTACGGATCATTCAAATTTTTCTTGATTATCCCTCTCTTGTCCTAAAGGTGCTTTGCTAACAATTGGTTTCATGGATGGTAATTTTTTTATTACATTATAAAAAGGCTTTTCAAAGAAAGATCCAGAGTTCATTACATTTCATGACAATTTCAAACTTCGTAAAAGGACCTAGATTGCTTGTGACTCAGAATACACACAACTTAACCCTTTCACCCCTATGTAACTTTAGTAGACTCTACCATGCATTGATATGGAGCGGTTCATTATGGTCTACAGTGGTGAAAGGGTTATCGTGCAGGTGGGTAATTGTATGGGCTATATTCAAGGCAGCGTACCTGGAGCCTTACACTTCAGAACAATACGACAGAGAAAATTAATCCCAAGTTGATAAGGGTCAATTTGTCGGGGACGGACTGTATACAATCCAACCATGAGGAGAGAAAAGCCAATCTTCGTACACTAGAATCCAATAGTATAGGAGGCCAAACAAGACATGAGTAATTGGCCCGTTTATGATTCGGGGATGATTCATTTCCCAAAAGTCACGGGGAAGCTTGACTTAATTGACATGGAACTTAACGAGAATATTAGACGTCAAATTTTAATGAATGTTTGTTTAAAGTCAGGCAGGTTGTGGAGACATTTGTATAGTCACTCGATCCATAGAACATTTGATCCAATATACAGGGTCCTTAGTGGAAATGTTGACTGAATTTACGACATGTTCTGAAACTGAAAAATAGTACTTGTATGTTTTAATAGTAATTTAGGTGATGGAGTTGAAGAAAACTGTCAGATCCAAACAAATATATAGAATTTTAACTGTGTTATAAGGAGTTGCTGAAATAGAGACGTACAGCTTTGTATAATGCTTCAAGCATCTTTGAAATGATACAGATGTCTAAAAAATATTTTTTTGGCATGCTCTGTAAAGAGTTGTGGCGACCCTGAAGTGAGAAGTGACACGAGGGTTTTGTCAAAGTTGAACCCCGGTTACGTCGGTGTTGGTTTCACTGATGGCTACTGACACATCCTGTAGCCTCTAACCCCAGAGTATACTCTCTAACAAAAGTATGGTGCCTGATATACATTTATAGATATACAACCACCGGTTTTTTTCCCCTACCAATGTCCCAGTGGAGAATGAATGTATTTGTTCAGCTATTATACAAAAGCGATTCTAATGGTCCAAGGTATATCGTCATGGCTACAGACACATTTGGCCATCTCGTCCGTAGGTACGGTTTAATGATTTGGTTGTCAGTACGTACCCCCAGGGGACAACAGTAAGGGTCTGTATACGTATAGATAACAATACTGTGTGATGCTTGCCATTACCTACAATATGTGATATCCAACTGTTCCACTTACTTGTGCAATAAATAAAAAAATGTTTGACCATTGTCCAAGTTGTGTGTCTGAGTGCCCTATATGTATGTAAGCTACACATGGAACCCTTTGTGAGAGATTGATTGTGTTTGTGATGTATTGATGACACACATCATTTGATGTTAATCGTGTTTGTAATGTATGAGTGAAATCCTTTATGTTATATTAATCTTGTTTGTAATCCATCAGATTTCTCGTTTTTTGCAACATTTATCGTAATATCTCGCAGCACTGAGGACTTAACGGCCAGCATTTATATTAACATAAATATGATTCTGAATAAAATATCTCCCGACTGTATTGATTCAATTTTGCTTTCAATCCTATATCTACTGTTTGTTGTTTTTACCTGTTCATTTACACCTGTAATTGTTTACCCTCCATTACTAATATTGATCCTGTATAGTGGCCTAGCTGTTTGAACCCCAGCTACTGTCTCATCTAATTTGCTTACAGGTATAATTGTGTTGTGAATAATTACGATTGTTTGCTAATTAATATTACCTTTGTGTTAACTAATGTGGTTTCTGTTAATATTTTCTGCTGCTCTGCAGGTCAAACGAGTAAGTACCCTGTGTTGTCACCCTGTATTGCTTATATCTCATTCATGTGCATGCGTAAACATATATTGACCAATCACTGTGGGTTTTACAAAGCCATCGACCAATCGTTTCGGGTGTTACAAATTTGCCAATTGGTGAAGGTACAGCAAATGAATTATTGGCCAATCACTGCAGGTTTTATAAAACCATTGATGTTCATTGACCAATTACTGGCAACAGTTTACAAAATAAAAATAAAGAAACATTGACCAATCCATAAGGGTTTAACAAAATCATGTATTCGGGAATAACTTGCATCTGCAAATGTTATTTTAGGACTCTTTTTGATATCTCCGCGTAACACAGACTCGGAAATCATCAGAAACTACTTTTGTCTTTTTTTTTTAAAGCACAAAAATACATTGTGAAAAATGAGGAAATAAAAAGATATATATAAAGTTTTAAACTAACTGATTTGAGAAATCATACAAAAAGTTTTATTGATGATGAAATTTAAAACAAATCGTTCTTTTGAGGAAAAGAAAAACAATTTAAAAAATTAAAATTGAAATATCTGGATGAAGATTTTGTGTGTTGCTTGTCATTATACTATACCTATGTATGCATGCTGGGATATATATAGTTCCATTTTTTTATTACCATAGTACATATAGACTTGTTCTATGTTCTTTTGTGAATAATGCCACTTCAATTTGAGATCAAACCACCAAAATACCAATTCAAAATATTTCATCTTTTTTTCCCAATCTGGAATCTATCGTGGAACGAATTTCTGTTTCTACGTTTTGATTTATTGACCAACATTATCATTAATTTTCACTGAATGGTGTGGAAAATGAGATTTCACTGTGCTCTTCTGTGGCAAATATTTTCAGAAAACATAGGAAGAAAAACAAATTGAAAAATAAATATGCATTGGTTTTCACGTGGTTGATGTGAACAATGAAAGTTTCTTGCAGATTGCATGCATAGCTGTCGAACTTGGCCAGATGTGTCTTTATGTTGTGTTAGAGACGATGGATTAATTCTCAAGGATCCGTATTGTCAGCTGATCATAAATTAGGCATAATTTAATGTCAGGCTTAATTGAAATTCACCTCGATGGAATAAAACTGTCGTTACTGCATCCCCTCGGCACTATTACACAGAAATAATGGTTAAAAAATCCATCGTCATGGATCAGTTTTGGAAATAGGTTGTTTTCGAAAGATATACCAAATTTGAATTTTACATAGGAAATTTATTCAGATTTCACAAGGACTAGCCTTAAGGTCTGATGTCAGATATATACATATAAAGTTGTATATTATTGTATGTGTTTAAATCTATCTCATATTTAACTTGGTGAAGGAAACTTTTGGCGTTAGTTATTAGTTTATCCTTTAAGATGTTTAATTTAACGATTGTGATAAGTGGTTTAACGTTTTATAGGTAAATGTTAGTTTTAGTTGGCTGGTAGGAAGAAAGCAGAAATACAGGCAGATTTTCTCTCGACACGACAACCCTATCAATGTAGGATAAAGCTAGATTTTCTCCAGGCATAAGTACTTCACTACCGTGCAGAATGTATCCAAATAGTTTTGGACTAGGTGTGGTAATGGGGTGTGTAGAAATTTGTTTTTCGGCCGATTCTGATCGGAGGTACATGTGTTTCGTTAATTATCCCAGCGTGATTTGTTTACACACAAGATAACTGTACCTGAATAACATTGTGGAATACACTATTAACGGACAGGTACAAAGTTACACGTATACATGTATATATATACCATATGACCTTACGACCTCTGAGCTATCGGCAGAATGGTAGAGATGTTATTATAACTGCTATAAGCTCATTATATATTAATTGCAATTAATTCCACCAGGGTTTACGGAAAATATTGACGGAGCTGTAAGAACAGGACTGATGGTATGAGTATATGGGGGTATATATGGGTGTAGAATAGTACACACAACTGCAGGCTGGTCTGTTAGATCACTTAGCAGCCAAGTTTATTTGTATGGGGTATCCAGAGGAGGTTTCAACATGGCTCCTACATAACTGCACAGCAAAAAATCAACTTGCCTTGTCTATAAACGTGTACCTACATACCACAGACATATTTCATCCATTTTTTTTTCTTCCACATTTACGATTCCTGATTTTATTTGATGTTTGATGATTATATTTCATATAATGACAAAAGCATCCAATTTTCCAGCTTTATGGGGTTTTTTGCTTGAAACACTAAAATCGTGGTCGTTATAAGTAACTGTCGGTAGATAAATCGACTATCAGGAACAGATTTGACTTTGTAATGGTTTGCAATGGGGCATGCATTTCTCGTCTCGTTTCTCCGCCGCCAACGTTGTACATGCTCGAACACCAGACGCCCAGACACCATTTTGTGACTGCGTGAAAAATTCATGGCCAATAATCTATAATAAGTGTCTGCAGAAACTGGCGATTTTCACAGAAATCCGTCCCAGCGTCTGAACACAAGTTTGACACGCTGACTGCATTATTATTAAGTACAGACACCCATACCTGACTCGGTCCAGTCGTCCATTTTGTGAACAGATTATCATGGGATCTTCATCAGATATGAAACGTTGACTGGAACATCTGATACAGCTCATATCCGGATCAATATACACCTCTTACAAATCATCTGACACCAGTTATCATATAACAATATAGTTTCCACTGATTTTTCCGACTTTCTGACTTATGTAATTTCCGATATCTATATAGATCTTAATAGGTATTGTTAGATGCACTGTGGAAAATCGGAAACACAATTTGTTTCGCAGAAATAACAGAAATATAATTTTCTGTTCGTAATATCAGACAACGGACCCACACCAGTACCAATGTCAAGATGTCTGCCTACGTTTTTGATATATAGCTCTTCATGCTCACCAGTTCTCAGAAAAACCATTATGGGAACATGTAGTGTGATTTCGGCTTTTATTTTCAGTAAATTCACATCAATAAAATTGTCTGGATATCTATATTGGACCATATAAGGTATACATTGGCATTAAACAAGAGCAAAATTGCTGACATAGCATTCCATGAAAATAATTGTATAGATCCCTAAGTGCTTTACATTGGCTCCGAGTTCCTGACAATTAAATATATAGACGAGAGATTGTGAAACTGTCTCTACAGTACTTTAAGTTCTCACGAAATGGCAGCAAAAAACGGTCTTTGATAAAAGTTTTATTACTGAACGTTTTGTCTTTAGAACATTTTTACCTGATTGAAAACTTCAAACATTTTGATGAGTTACGTAGTTATAATTCTGAAGACGTTGTCTGCTCTCAAAGTTCTCACCTGAATGAAGACTAAACAAAGCAATTTGATTGGACGGTTTTATTGCTGAAGATGACTAAAGGGATCAATAAAGAAAATTGGATTTTGCTGCGGCTCACGATGCTGTTGAGAAGCACTATTAAAACTTTGAAAGGATCGGTACGTGTATTGATGACCAGCGTGTGCCTGTAGAAATGATCCCTAATAACATCTCGCAACAGCGCTCATTCAGTGTCCTTTGAGAAAGCTTTATTTAAAAATAAAAAATACAATTATTAAATTTTTTTTTCTCAATTTTTTCGATCCTTGCTTTCACCTGATGATGAATGATGGAAGAGAGTTAGTCACGCGACGTCCCCCTTTTTTAAGGCTCTCTACAATAACGGTTGTCATGTGTTACGAATCACAAGGAGACCGACAGAACAAAGAGACAGGCCGAGTGTCGTCTGCTATGCTTGAATGTGCAATCTGGCAAAACTGTCTCCGCTGAATTTTCTAACAGCAGATCACAATTTTTTTGCCAGTCAGCAATTATGCCAAATTGTTACTTTATTGTGAAGAGATGAATGATTTCCGCACCCATTTTTTCCACGACAGTAAAATTTGAATCCTGATTTAGGTTTGATGCCGATAGCATATTTTCGATCCAATATAAAAAGTTTATCATGCTACATGGTTGTGACAACTTGTCTGGAGTACAATTTTGTTGTAAATGTGACATATATTTCGGCTTTCCTGATCGCCCTAATATCCACAGTAAGCATCGAAATGTACATCAGAGGTTCGGAGACCTTAATTCAATATCTGTCGCTAGGGCTGTTTAATGCACAGCTTGACAACCGTTAAAACTGCTATGGCAACACACAGTGTTCCATATGTTTGGGATTCGTTTCATGTCTGAAGTTACTTATATATTGGCCCATTCCTAATGAAGTCAAAACAAATGCGGTATTAGACATATCAACTTTATTACAAAAACAGATCGAGTTTATCAGATCTTGGAGGAAATCGACATGAAACTCACATGTCAGTTTTATGCATTTATATATAAAACATACTGGCTTTGTCCAATTTCTGTCTGGAATGGGTTTTTCTTTCGTTTATTTTTTTTCAACAAAAAAACAAAACGCCATGCCAAGGCTTCACGACCAGATGTGAGAGAAAAAGATAAGCATCGTGAGCCCCACTAGAACATTTAGTCACATGACTGCACTCCGATGTTTGTGCAGTTTGATCTGAGGTCGGATGTGTAAAGGGTCAAATGCGACTTGTGGTTTTCTGTGATTGGCTTTGGCCTCTGCTCATGGGGAGAGGAAAGGACAGATAAAAAACATGTTTCTTGTCAGCCCGCCCCAAGTGGGGTCTATCTAGGGCACGCAGCGGGATCGCAAGAATTCACCGAAAATAAAATTGGAGTTGAGGATAGTTAAATTTAACTCCATTGAGAATCGGAGAGGGCCTTACTTTTAACCCCGCAGAAGAGTGGGTCGTTGTAGGGTTCCCAGGGGAGAGAAGATGGTAGCAAATTAAGCTACGTGAGCCAAGCGCCTCAGGAGACACAAAACCTGTAAAGGAATGGCGGGACTATCCTTGGAAGGAAATTTCAACATATAGAAAAACCGCGTTTCTGATATTCCTTTGTGGTGTAGTTAAAAAATATATACACACAATTGCATTGAACACTGTTTGAAGTGCTATAAATCAAAACCACGTTTTATAGAATTCAAAAAAAAAAAATCTATGTACAGCTTGATGGTGAAGAACGTGATATTTTGGAATTTGTTGTGTAAAGATTTTGCTATAGAGTTCAATGATTTGCAATAGAAAAATTGGAGATAAAATTTGCTGAGTGCCAAAAAGGATTGATAGCAGGATTGGGATTTGTGATCTATTGAATATAGATATGGATACCTGCTGTTGTCTGCCCGGGGTGTGAATCAGCTTTCACTGTAGTTTGTTTACTGTACGCCCCAGGACTGTTGGGAAAACTTCTATGGGATACAGGACATGTTTGCTTACCATTGTACTAGAACAATATTGGAGACATAAGGTTTGAGCGTGTAACTTACTGTTGTACCCAAACAGTACTGGAGCAAGGAGTGAGCTGTGTTTTACCTGAAAATCACTGGAACCTAGGATTTAGCATTGTTGCGTACTATTTTTTCTGAACAACACAAAACCTAGAATTCCAAAGATTGAGCTTGAATTCCAAGGATTGAGCTTGAGTTCCAAAGATTGAGCTTCACTTCCACGGATCTAGAGCTGGAATTCCATATAGGACGTGGTTGCAAGCTTATCCTTATACCAGAGTTATATTTGAGCAAGGACTGAGCTTCGTACTTTACAGTTGTTCTTGGATAATACTGGAGCCAAAGTTTATGTTAAACCCAGGACATCACGTAGTCTTGTACTGCAACCAGGAATTCCATAGACACAGAACTGCATCTTAACAGATTTAGTATAAAATACTGGGACATAGCCATATCCTATATATATACATATAGTAGTTGGGGTCAGAGAGAATTAAGATAGACACATACTACGGAATGCTATCCTCACCCCCCAGTATCGGTCATCACGATTTATCATATTTATACGTATGTGTTTATATAAACAGGGAGTAGGCAGAGAGCAGAATCAGTCTCTATCCCACAGTGGCCGATAGACCCATAGTCAGCGATAGTTCCCAGGCTGGTGGTGTATTGGAAAAATGGGCTCACATTGATAGCTGCCTGTTTTTGGCCTAGTTTGAATCGCAGGAAATTCTTATTCTAGAGAACTGATAAGTGTTTTGTATGTATATCAATACTGGGATTGAGATGTAGGTGCACAAACTGTAGACTGAAACATTGGACCAACTGTGTTCTGGTGCATTGAATATCTGTGTGTCTATATCCATATCTTTTTGTAGAGTGAGAGAAAAAAAATTGTGCCGCCTGGAAAGCATCAGTATTGATATATTGTGTTATACTCTGCCAGGAAACTTCGATCACTTGTTGGAACACTTGCAACTTTATCTGGGATCAAGACACAGGAAAGGGCACGACTCCTGTATTGATAAAGTCATTGTTAATATCCATATATATTTGATTGCAGAGAGAGAGAAATTCTGATAGAATAACTTTCTTATGATAAACTTGCTGACGTAACCTGGATATGGTTTTGTGTGTGTATAGACCGTGACCATCTTCTGTGACTGCTCGGTGGAGTAAGGAGCCTATATATACAAGGTACCAGTGGAGTAAGGAGCCTATATATACAAGGTACCGCTTGCCTTGTCAGCGACACGATAGGGACTGTTTCAGGAACCCTTGTGTAGCAGCTGTGGATGTGTAGGGGGCAATGACAGCGTCCAATGGGAGGTAGATGGGTGTTATGACACAAGCTCCGACAGATTTAGATCTTACAAGACTGATAAGACACAACCTCTAGATTACCTGATAACTTTTTTTGGATTTATACCAAAAAATCGGCTAGTCTTTTTCTACCACAGTGCTTGGATGGAACACCACTGGGTTTTTTTTCCCAGCATGGCCAGTATTTTATTCAGCATCTTGTTTCACAAGTGACTAAAGCGAATTGTTTTACTCTACTTCAAGTTTTTGGAAGTTTAATCGTGTAAAGAGTAGCAGGGAGAAAGTTCAGTCAACTTTTTGAAGTCGTAATGAGAATCGGCTTTGCTTTGTAAATGGAGGTAACAATGAAATGAGTTTCTGTGAAGTGCCGGTAGCTACAAATGGTTCGGATTAACATCTGTGTGGTGGAATATCTCTGTTTACAAACCTCTTTAAGTGAAAAACCGCTACACTGGCACAAAGCATTGTGAAGTTGGTGCATTATTGAACATAGGAGAACAAAAATATCTTTTATACCTAGACAGAGGAGATTTAAATATCGACTAAACTGCTGAATCTAGGCATACCTAGAAAAAAACTGTGGTGTAGCCTCTTGTGATTGGAGGTACAATGCAGTAGGCTACAATTAGTGTCGTGGGGATTTTAAAATTGATGGATCTGAAAAAAACGTGTACTATAGATTCAAGGTTTTGCTAGACGAAAGCTTTACCCCTCATCCCAGCCTTTGCCAGTGATGTTAGCATTGTGTGATGGGCGAATCGCTCCCTGACAGATAAGCTAAAGTTGTCCACAGTAGTGAGTGGCTACCCGCGATATTAAGAGTATATGTTTACCGAGTTTTTATCGGCCATTGTCAGATGTGCTAGATCGAGATCAGCGTTAATCAATAGCGTTAGGTAAACAAAGTGAAAGGATTTCTTTGTTGTCTGAAATAGGCACCACTCAGAGTCTCACCGGCGTCACGGTCAACGTCGGTTACATCACCGGTCAGAGAGTGGACAACTGTAATTCGACCCCAGGCTAAGTGTTGGTTGGTCAGCCTCCGAGGGGTCAAACTCAGATCGGTCAGTTATGTTGAGGATGCAATGGGATTTAGCTTCATTGGTGACCAAATAACGTTGAATGTCATCGTATTGAAATAGACGTCCGGTGTCAGTGAGGTAACGGACACCATGCAGGAGAAAGGGGATTACGAGTCTCTGTGTGACTATGCTGTCAATGAGGGCTACATGGTTGGTATTTTAGGTTTTTTACATCACCGAAAAATATTCTCAATTATATTTCGTTTATATTTGACATATAGTACTTTATTCATGTGTAGTGTAAAAATTGATAAGGTTTACTTTTTCTGGTCAGAAGTGTCAGTCAACAATTTCAAGTAATTAAGGAATATCTGAACTCATTCACCCCTGAAATTTCATAATGAACTATTCCAATCTTTGAATTGGAAGAGTTCAAATGTGTCTTCGGGGGTGAATGAGTTAAGTGAGATTCTTACTACACCTGTAATTCACACCTGTTGAACTGTCACCTGTGATGATTCAATCTTCCATCAGATAACCAGGTAGCCAGCGACATCCACTTACACTTGACATGAGTCACATTTGACAGTGTATCTGCAATTTCTCACCTTGTAGGTTTAAAAATAGAACAGTTCATATCGGTGTTTTTGCACAAGTATGAGTTATAAATAGAATGCATTACCAGCACAATTTTTGTGTGTGTCATCTTTTGCTCATGTATTTTTCAAGGCTGAAAACGTCAATAGCAAGATTTCTACCTGTGATGGCGTAGTTCAGCGTAAATATGCACAACAGTTCAGATAATGATTGAAAGCGGTCTCATAACAACTCCGTGTGTTATGACATAACGATAGCTACGTCCCAAAGTGCATATAAATAGTTAGGGAAAAGTGCTGTCTCCATTGAATGATATAGACGAATTTTGATAATATCCATAGGCCTTGTTGCTGTAATTAGTGGCATGACTGACATGTTGCCAGCAGACTTGTATAACCGACAGTTAGCTGTCCTGTAAAAATTGTGCGACACTGAATCGCTGATATCGTACCCTTGGGCCAATTCAGACTTCCAGGCTCCGAAGTTCTGTTCGTACATTTTTATCAGCATTGGCTATGCACTAACTACAAATTCCAATAACAATATGTTCCGTGTTTTTTGTATGGCTTTATGTAATAGTATGACAGTGGTTGTCTTGTTCCAGACATGTTGGTGTATAGTTTAATTTGGCTGATGTGTAAACAAGGCCTCGAAATAAATATACAATATAATTAGATAAATGGTCGAGTACAATTGTTTGTGCATGTTTGGAAAATCGTATATTTAAAAGTAATTAATTTTCCAATTAAGGTAATTTTGCTATTTATAATAAATTAGTTTGTGGTGTTTTTTTGTCAAAATTTGATTATGATTAACAGAAACTTGTTAATTAGTACAATCAAACCTGCCTTCATTGACCACCTGTCTAAACTGTCAGTCATGGCTATAGAGACCACCTGTCTATAACAACAATCAAACCTGCCTTCAGAGACCACCTGTCTAAACTGTCAGACATGGCTATAGAGACCACCTGTCTATAACAACAATCAAACCTGCCTTCAGAGACCACCTGTCTAAACTGTCAGACCTGTGTGTAGAGACCACCTGCTCATATCTATAAAATGAAACTTTATCTATCTGTTTTGAATATTTGGCTCAAGAATGATAAATTTGATAAAAGAAACTCTCATTTAAGCAATTAACGAACACGCATGCTAAAGGGATGCTTAGAATATGTTCTTATTTACCTGTGAATCCTGATTATTGTGTGAATATGATTTTCCTGATACAATCATCAGGAAAACTCATAAAAAAGTGGGGAAATAAGTAAGATGTAGTTTATCGGTACTCCAAATTACTATGATGATAAAGACAGAAATCCCCCTTCTCCCCCCACCCTCACCACCCCCCACCCCCAAATGTAAGTAAGAGGTCTGATCCTCTGGCTACACCCCAGGAGGAGGGACAGGTGTTTACGTGTCCGTACAACTGTTGTCCTGGTGAAACGTTGAATTTATCACATGAAAGGCTGACACAACACTATAATTTTCGTGTAAGCTGTCGGGGGTGGACTACAGTGATAATCCCTGGATTCTGTGTGTGAAAAAACAGCTACTGACTGCTCATTAATGTATAGGTGATCCAGGATCTGAGAGCTTTCCTGAATGGTATGAAGTAGTTGGGCCGGGATGGGGGA
>JAUMHH010104311.1:0-21566 GCA_032359455.1 Chlamys rubida
CTCTCAAAAACAAATGACGTAACAATCAATACCTGCTCACAAGAGAAGATAACTCTGCAATACGAAAAGACGGAATAGATACACTGTACTACTCGTTTAATGACATCGTCTGTCAAGTCCAGAAGAGCATACTTGTTACTTATGATATACTTTAAGCAATGTCTAGATCGTTTCTATTCTCTTCTATATATTATTATGCCAAGTTGATTTCGAATACTTTTACATCAATAAATGGCTAACTTTGCCAGCAGTATAGAACAATTTCATATGGAATACATCTATATTAATAGACCTCCTCTGTTACAGATGACAGAGGTCGCCTAAAAGTGTTAAAATACGGAAATGAAAGTACATATTACACACAGGTCGGAAGACGCTCAGTGATTTACAAGCTAAAATAGAATGCTATGACAAACATGGTCATTTATCTACAATTCTTGTTATAACTCTCTCTCCTAGCTAGCCCTGTTATCAAAGTTTCACTAGTTTATGTGTGTGATTGTTATACTAATGAGCCCCATTATGCAGCCATATGCGTGTACCGCCATCTATCAATGACATGTCTAACAGTGGTAACGTCACACAATGCTGCAAGCAATAGTGTTCATGCAATGCCAGATCCTGATTTTTAATTTCTAAAGGATGATTAGCTTAATTAGGTGTGAACATTAAAATATCTATATACTTGTATTGTGTTGTTATAATCAATGATATTAAAAGTATAATATACTGGTGTTGGTATTCTAAACGGTCATCAGAAGAAAGCATCACGGGGTCATGGTCTTTGTAATAGAAAAGTGATTTGTTTGATGGCGTTGAATAAGCTTTGTTTGTTATCCAAGTCGTGTGAACCGGTGATGCACCTGTATAACAACCCTCTGACGTTTATTGTGTATTGACAGGACCCACACTTCCTTCGACTAACAGTTCACGAAAATCCGGTGGTGCGGACCGTTAGTAACAGCTCCTTATAAAGACTAAGACCACTACACTGACTATAATCAATAGTCAATCAGCATCAGAAGAAAGTGTATACGTTCATTAATTTATCTGATAACTACTCCTACTAAGTCCGAAAAATATATCCCTTTACATAACTTCAAATACATTTCATAATGTCTAATTAATATGTCTACATTTTTTTAGAAAGAGAAGAAATAAGAATTAATTTCTCTATCTCAAAATAATTTTCCCTTCATACAAAATACAGAAATGTATCTAAACAACCTAGAAGAGGCCGTATCACCGGTATTGTCACGTGACACCATTTCACAGAGGTCAAGGCCTTAATCTCACCATTGTTAACTTTACTTTTCTAGAGCGTAGCATCCCAGCGTTTACATGGTACAGTTAATTTGCTGCCCAGGGGTCTGATCGGTACTTTTGGTGGATAAATCTTGAGGGTTTTTGGTCGAAATTGCATTTATGTCAGACTTTATAAAGTAGTCATTATGATCTGATTTTCTTCGATAGGTTTCAAGTGTTGAGTACTAATTGTCTTTTTTTTTCGACAGGAAACATTACGACTGGTGCCACATGTGATTCCGTGTATTTTCGGAATATCGAAACGCCTAGTTTCGCCTCCATTGGTGTTGGGGATACAGGATGTCACAACTTTTGTATTTGTTGTTCTTCAGTTGCTGGTTTTGCCATTTTTAACGACTTTTTTGTTACGATTGGTTACCTATTTTGTATACGGTCTGATATATTTACTGTTCAATTTTAGTTTCAAGCATCATGACTTATTTCTCCATGTTGATAAAGAGAACTGTCATCCGAGCTTGTTTATCAAAAGCTTCGCAGTAAGATTTGTTAATAATGAGGCGATATCACTTCCTTACGGCATTTTGGTGATATGTATACTCAAACTTATCGAAATAACAATTTCTTGACGTCACGTATTGTTACGTGACGTTACAGAACATAAGGCTTAAAGGTACATTCCTAAATTAAATATTTTCAGGATTTAGAAAGACACATATTACGAAATAGAGATCACTGATTTTATGTAGCGTGATACAGGGTAAACGTGTGTCCACCATATATAGATACGAGAGAATGCCTCGTCTTCTTCAGCAGATCAACGGGACAACAGATACATCACACCAAGTCATTAAAACGCAACTAGTTGAACAATAGACAATCGGGGTTAATCTTTTCTTGACAAACATATTTTGATTATAATGTTAATTTATTTGCTTTCTGTAATCTGGTAAATAAGCACATTCTCAGCGTCATGATACGTGACCACAACTTTTTTATTTTATTTTTTATTAAATTAGGCTCGCGCTTAAACTTCACCATTGCTGGAGAAGATTAGCAATATTTTTATAACACATGTTCAAATAAAATGTCATTTTTGACTTCTATCAATATTGTTGTTATAATCTCCAGTTGTCTAAAATGCATGTTCTGAAAATAATTGGAATATCACACACTGTCTTCATTTTGTCATGAACTGAACATTTATTAAACATTGGCAATGATTTGGTATCCCATCCGGAGTCTGAAACATTTTGCTAATTTTGGTTTACTTGCATTATAGGCGGCAGGCCACAGACTCCTAGGCGTTACTTTAATTGATGTCTATTTATATTAGACCACACAAATACATTAAACATCAAACAAGGGTGTGATTTTGCATCCCAATTTGCGATATTCTGAGGTTAGAAACAAAATAAGAATAGTTAAATATGATTGAGAACGTCCGCATACAAAGTAAATGTGACGTAGTGCTATTATATTACGCTACGCACACTCACATACTGACAATGTTGTTTGTAGAACGCTTTTCATTGGATTATGTTTATCAAGTGATTGCATGATGACGTCATACACACTTTAAAGTAGCCATCTGTCAAATGATCGTTTTGACATAGGAAGTCCGAGTATTATATTCGATTTCACAACCGACACAATAGACGTATCGCGGTGACAAGCGGAGATACAGACATTTTAGCTTCAATTTTTGAAACAGAAAACGAGCCAGTGGAAAGCAACGAGGACCTTGTACTTCATTTTCAGGAGGCAAACGTTTCCAACAATTAAATAAGATACTGATAGCAAATTCTACTGCCAGAGTTTTATTATTCGCTCGTATCTTATTATAAAGTTGGTCCAACTTCTACACAGTATTGTATTTGTAACCATCTGTCATCTGCATATAGTTTCGCCTCGTGTGTTCTCTCTATTTAGTTGTCAGCATTCTGTTACCTGTTTATTTATTGTTAATTTCATGTTGACCCAGATGTGATTCTGATGACATAACAGCCACAAAAGCAATGATTTTGTTTCACAAAGTCACAAAGCGTTATTTAAAATGATATCGTAGCCTTCTCAATAAATAAAATATGGTTGTAATTTTATGATATTCCTCCTCAACAGATTCCGAAAAGCAATAAGTTCAACAATTTTACTTTCATAACCTTGAATAAAACAAAATCCTTTAGTATAAATTGTTTTTCTGGTCAGTATTTTACTAGTCATGGAAGCTTTGTATTAAAACTCTATCCATTTAATCTCCAGATTTTCTAAATTTTAGAAACAAAAATGTAAATTTTAATTCAACAAATACGTAAATTTTGAATAGATAGCTAGGTTAAAATGTAAACAACAAATATTTCAACAATTGAATAGAGCAATTTATTTCAAAATCAGATAATATAATAGATCACGAGTGCAAACATTATGAAGCAACTATTTTAATAGGGTAAACAATTAAAGTCAACAACAAGATAAGCAATTGAACATAACAATTGGATACCCTGAGTTAAATATCTCTATAAACATATAATGTAATGATAATATAAACAATTTAATACATTCAACAACTAGATAGATAAGTAATTAAACGTAATAAGTGGCTAAACAATTGAATATAACAATGTATATATGTTACAATCATTTGAAGTCGATAATGACAACAATACGATACAATTGAATGTATCCGTTTAGGAAACAATTACAGTAAAACAACCATATTCAACAATAGGAAAAAAAAGATTTAATACACAACCGAATTATTCAACTAAATAAATAATTTGACACAAAACTTTGATAAACATCTAGATGATGAACTGAACGTAACTGTTAGATAAACAATTGAACATAACACTTCAATAATTCTATGACTAGATTTACGATTGGATAGATAGGAAACATAAACACCCAATGGGGTAAAAACGACATCCAGCTATAAGAAATTAAACAACAAAATACGCATTTCAATAAAGATACTGAGTGAACAACCGAATGCAATCATTGAGTAAAAATACAGCACGATTACTAGATAAACAATTAATACAAAGAGGACTTATTGAAACAATCAGCCAAACAATTCATTAGACTTTATAGGGTAATACTGAATACAATGAAAGCGCAAAAATAGACGAATAACTGTCATCAAACCGAATACAATAATGGAAGAAACCATTTATAGAGCTACTAGGTAAAACAAACTGAAGGCAAACAATTTAGTTAACAACCTTAACAAATTAAATACAATTATTTGGCAAACAAATTTATTTGAAAAATCAAGGTCATAATTGATAAAATAATTGGAGGAACCACTTGAACACGGTAACCGAAAATAAAAGAAATGACCTTATCCATTTCTTGCTTGCACATTTTAGCTTTAACTTCATTGCCATGAAATATTTAAGAAACTCATATATATGTTGCGGGATGGACACATCTTAACAAAAACTAAGTTAATAATTAAACTTACTGTAACGGACAGTTTGGCCAGGTAGATAACATAAATAGCATACAAAGGTATACATGTTTGTTTTACAAAATTAAACACGCACATATGCATATACTGTATGTGATGTGTACATATTCTCACACAGAATGTATAGTACATGCTATATCCTGTGTAGCGAGGATCACCACCTTGTTAGAGGATTATGCATTCAAACAGCTCCTGGCCAGCAGTGAATGCTCACACCTGAGCTGGCCTGTTTGCGCGGTCATGTGAACGTGTAAGCCCGCCAGTGATGGCGGAGTCATCAGTTATTCACATTGGTGGTGTAACACCCAAGTCGTTTTCAGGAGATGATACATAAAATCATTGTCATATAATTGCAAATCGGTGGAGAATGAAACCACAAAAACAATTACTCATTAACCAAGGTAAGCTGATCACAGCCAGGTAACTACACAGTTGGTTTCTCTCTGTAGGGAGCTACGAACCCCACAATGTACTCACATTGATTTGAAATGTTGATACATTTGCAGTGATTACTGGCACAATAAAACACATTTTAAATCGTATTAAGTTTGTTTTGCATATATTGAATATTTCGCAACTCACGATACAAGCAGAATGTACAAACAATGTCTATAATTGCGTATTGATAAGTATCTCTTAGTAGTAGTCCTTGTTCCAGTGGCAATTCCTTTTACTGATGTTGCTATTTTGGTGGTTATTTTATTGAAGTTGTAGTTCTATTTCAGTGGTAATTTATTTTTAGCGACTATGCAGATATATTGGAAATCCTGTTTTCTTTCTATTCCAGTTATTTTACGGTGGATTTATCACTCACTGATTTATTTTAGTACGTCACAAAAAGATTTCCTTCAACTCGGAGACAGGTGTGTTCACAAGGTGCAATATGTTTTGTTTTTTTGATATCTACGTTATTTTTATATTTTGTCCTTGAAGGATGACGTGTTGGTATTTCATGTCCTTGTGTGTCTGCTTCTAGGATTCTTTTTTCTATTGAAACTAATGCAAGCACGACTCGTAAAATCTTCTCCAAGTTTAGGTAACACAGTTTAGAGATTAAATGGTCTTACAATTATTAGTACCTGTCATGTCATTGTGTTAGGAGCACTATGGTCTCATGGAATCATTGCTAGATTAGAAAGAGGCACATTGAAGGCAAACGATATGTTAGCACAACGAATGTCTTCGAATTACTCTAGAACGAAACAAAAACATAAAGAAACAGGAGATGAGAAACCAATATAGAATATGACAATCACCTCATCCGTACCCTCCGTCATTGGTATATGATGATATAACTAAACTTGTAGTGAGCAGAATTATCATTTTTCAATTGAAATGATATGTGAAGTGTTTTTACAATTTATATTAACCGGTAACACTACAGTTCCAACTGTTTTCTAAGGAATAGTAGTTATGCAAATACACAAGGGCAAACTTTGAACTCTATGTATATACAAAACAGCACAGGAGCATGAGAAGACCTGAAATAAAAAGGGGTTTATCATGTACGTCCATTAAAATACCGAGACGAACCCAGGTGCTCCGGGAGGGTAAGCGTTCCCCGCGTCAGCTGAAATATAATGTACAAAAATAACACAAATGAGGTATTAACCTTCGCTTAACTTATTCGATTGTCAGCAACAAAACAAATGTTATTTAACAATCAATAACATACAATCACATGCCAAACCGCTCTTAGTGCCATTTCAAAGTAAGCCTACCAAATGAAATCAAAATGCTCATTGTCTGTACTTATTACAAACAGACAGAGGTTCGTTTTCTAAGACAGCATTGCATTTCAATGTTCTGGAAATCGTCACAAGCCTACAGAACACTCAGGATACTTATCAAGGTATGATGGTTGATTTGTTATAAAGGATATACGTTATAATATATAATTACCTAAGAAGAAGTAACCAAAAAGTTACGACATTAATCAAGCGATTACAATTACAATAATGACATAAAGAGAAAACATTAATTGATTCAATAGTCTCCATTTCATGTTCTTAGCAATAAGATTAAAAAAGGAAAGATTTACCTGGAGATTCTTGAAAAAATTCAAGAAGAAAAATACCGTTTCTACTAAGAATATAACTTGTTCGATTTGTTAACTTTTGATTAGTCGTTCATATTTAAGCTTCGAAATACAAAATGGTATACTTGTTTATAATGTATTATCTTCTTAATTGATGAGAGTTATTATATCTTTCAAACTACATATTAATTACAATAAAACATGCTCTTTTAGTCCTTAACATGTTCCTTTTTTGTATGGGATTTTCATTTTCTCAGCAGTAACATAAGCAAGTGTCATAAACCTAAACAACTATGCGTCATTACAGTCTATCAACTATAAAACACTACTAGCACTCAGCACTAAATATATACAGGATCTTTTTCCTGGTTGTATGGTTTTGCGGTTAACTCGGTACGATAAATCTGCACGACAGTAAACATTTCCGGATTAATGACACAATATTTAGTAAAGTGACACTAAAACCCAACAATATCAAGAAGATTGACACTACAATTTAAACAATATCTAGTATGGAATACTATATGTCTGTCATCCGTAATAAAGTGATACTACCTACACTGAAATTTCTAGTAAAGTGACACTAAAAATGAACCGCAAATTAAAACACTACAGAAAGTCGTTTTCCTAAACGTGGACAAAAAACCATACCAGTTTCCAAGAATGTGTGTTCCTTTGTACCAACCACTGTCGGATACATCAGCATGCGCTGCATACCTGACTGTGATGTCGTAAACCAGCCAAAGGAGACAGGTGTGGAGAGGAGTGATTTAAACATTGACGGGCCCAGGTGTGACTTTTGTAGGTAACCTAACGAGGGCTTGGCAGGTTACAGTTATAGATGACTGTGAACCAGGCGGCTTGTGTCACACACAACACTGCTGCGTCTTTGGAGGTCTCCCACTCGCCTGCTTACCATTTAACAGGGCCTGTCGGTGACAATCTCCTCATCTCGACGGCGATAGCTGAACATTTCCTGTGTTCTTATATAGATAACATATATGTATTAGATTTGTCAAAGTTTTGACGTAAGATTGTTTTGTTTTTAAACTGAATAATTAATGTAGTTATACCATTAACATTTGTGGAATATTCATGAGAGTCAATAAGATTTTGATGTTGACGTTGCTGACGGTAGTGGTTGCATCGGTATGATCAGAATAACGGCAGGCGATTCAAAGGCAAGTTCGCTGTGTGCATCACTACATATATTATCAGGAATAGCACTACAATCTCACCTACCGAGAATGTTCTAGTCAAAACAAAGGGAAATACAAATTTGATTAATTAATTTGGACACTCATGTTGACTTATTTACTGGTCACTTTTGTGCTACTTCCGGTACGTCATGTGTTTATAGATGCTTCTTTGTTAGTTGTAAATTTTATAACTTGAAACTGAAAACTTTCCTGCAAAAATAAATATTAATAATTACAACCTTGGTGTTTAAACTATTTCATCAATTATTTGAAAACAAGAATGAGTGATGTTAAGGTTCCATGCCATAAAACGTTAAGTTAAGCTTTGATGATGGTGAGCAGGGCTCGTTATCACCAAGATAACATTACTACCAGCAAGGGGGGATATTCGTGATCAAACTTTACGTCACCGTGGGGACACGCCTAATAAGGCCATATTGATAACACAAGACTCCTTATATGGCAATTGTGATAAGACCTACCACAAGAACCTGTTAGTTTTCAAATAAAACGTTTCAATTGTTGTGTTTTTGGTAATAAATTATAAAAGTATACATACATCTTCCCAGGAAACGTGAAATTTAACGTTGATATTGAAGCTATTCACGCCCTGATTGTAACACAATGAAGGCGATAAGATTAACAAAGTATTGCGATTACAATGTAATTTGATCAGTGGACTATACACTCGGAAATGCATTTTCATTAAAACTTTAATTATGTATTTTGATTTAAAGCACCAATTAATATTTGAATGGATATTTATGTCTCATTGTTTCATTCTGTTCTGTTAGGTATTGCTTTATTGATCATGAAAACGTGAACATTATAAAATTGTAATATTTAAACTTGTGAGCTTCTCGTGTTGTGGTAACATGTCTTATTTCATCGCAGAATGCACGCAACAACATTATCATTTAAGTCATGTAAACAATGAACAAATACAGATATATGTATATATATAAATATATTTATATTAGTAAGCATAATAGTCTAACATAAATCTGAAAAATTCTTTGTACATGTTTAGATACTATATCAAGTTTCCTATGATGGTCTGGGCAACATGTTTAAAAGCACACCTACAGTACATCTCCTTCTTTTTCATCCACATATAATTCCCTGTACCAAACTTTGTGGAAAAGGAACAATGTACCGTTTACGTCTTAGCTGTTTATTAATATGATATTTAAAATTTGAGATTACGTTTTACACAACTTAATTCCAAAAACAGAAGTCGATTCCCTTTAGCAGAACACGTATCCAGTTATGAAATATGCACATTTTATACCGCTGTTTGTTGGTGATACCTGTCTGGGGTCACTTTAACATAAATGGCTTGTAAATCGTAAAACGTGTACGATAAAACTTTTGTTTTTTCTTATGATATAATTATGATTATTGAGGATTAATTTCGTAACATGATTTAATTTTATTAAGCACTAAATAACGAAATCAGTTAAAGATCGAACATAATTTTGCGTAAATAAATAAGAAATAAAATGCATAACGAATATTTTGAAAAAACTGGTTTTCCTTGCGTGATGAAACCATGAAATCCTTATGTCCATGATTTAATAAAGCTATCTATAACTGTTGGTTAGCAGAAATTAAATAAGATATTGTGTCTACATACATTCGGTTCAATCCAAGTTTAATATGAGTGGGAGGGTGTGCTTTTTCAGATATTTGTAAGCATCCTTATTCTCCTTTTAGAACTAATGAGTAATATTGTCATTATTAAAATAACATATCAATTAAATTCCCACACACGTTAAAATATTATCAGCGACATTTCCGCTAAAGAAACCATACAAAAACAAACAACAATTGTGGTTTCCTTTTACGCATTTTTACACTAGACGAATCACTTAAAATTGTTTCTTTCTTACAAATAAAATTTGCAAATCATAGTTCCTCGAAGGTTTTTTCATTGATAGATAGTTAAGTAAGTGAGATAAAATAAATTCTGATGGAAAAGACGTGAAGTTGAGCCTCTCTGGCTCCAGTCCGTGAGTATAACATTGTTTGTGGTTACCGCCAAGGCAGACCCCGGCGTATGTATGGGACACAGCGTAAACAAATAGTGTATATTTAAATTAATTCAACAGTGATTCATCATAATTGACTGGTATGGTGTGAATATTGGATTATCGATGCCGACCTGTCTCTCAACGCTGTAGGTATATCATCCGACCGTGACGGGAAATCACACACCGTGGAATATGGGAGGCAAAAGCACTGATTGATGTCTACGCATGCCTTTAAGACATTCGGAAGACCTCGGGCAGAGGAATTATCTCACTTTTGGTGCCAATTAGGTAGTTTTAATAAACCGTTGGACATGCCTCTCGGGCTTTTACCACACCAAGCGATTTGAGGTGAAAACCTGGCGACATTTCACCTATTATTTAACGTATCTTGCTACTAACCCGCCACACTGTAGCTATCGCTACTAAGTGCTGTGCGATAGCATCAGAACACATAGACAGGTCAATTGTGAGTATATACATGTATATAAACGGCCTAACAGTTATTAATGTGTGTATAATAACAGTGGAAAATTGGCAATAAAATGGGCAAAAGATCACTTTGACCTGTGAATTGAGAAAAGTGCATACAGTCGTTCGGATTTGATGAATGCGGTAAATTGCGTTACATTACGTTGAGTTATACATTTTCTTTATGAATCAAGCACTTTATCATTTTCACAACACGGTGCAGTTTTAGATATAGGGGTTCCTCGGCGAGTGCTGGTGGGTTATCATGTTTATCCAACTCGAGTTAGTGAATTTTCAAATTGTATGAAGTCACGAGGTATACCGAGTGTCTTTCACACTTTAAAAAAATACTAATGAGATTTAGATAAACGTGAAAAACAGCCATCACGAGTTTTGGGACTTTTTTCTCCCATAACACGAATATACATATAACGTTTATTATATCTAAAACAGAAAATATGTTCCCCTTGGATATAAATTATTTCTGTTTCCGATAGGGAAATAATTGCCATGACGACACAATTAAAAATGACAGCGTAAGACATTGTTATGTGTCGTGATGATTAAAACATCGACAATGAAATCCCGTTCGTGGTATAACCCGCAAGTGGGTAAACAAAAATGCTTACCAACTCGTAGCAGGCTTATCCAATGTGGAACTGTGGAAACCTATATTTAATCTTGGAAAAAACTAAAATATAAGTTACAAGGACAAATCAATTCATATATTTGCATGGGTTTAATAAAGTACCTGGTTATCATTAGATTAAATGGTTTCTAATCCCCGTTATATCATTTGATGTTTAAACTACATTGTCCTATGAAGTAATGTATTAATTTGGCACATACATGTTTATTCATCTTATATTACTTTTTAATAATTATGTCATAATGTTGATAAAGAAAGTTGATATAACGTCATGTTACTTTAATATGCTGATATTCTAAGAAACTGAGTTATCATGGCCGTTTTCACCAATTAGCATACAAGAATAGTGATGTGATAAGAACGATCTTAACATTTCCATCACTTTAGATGTGTGAATCTCGCCCAGACGCTTTAGTGTAGCTCTACAGAGGCTCACACTGAAATGAAAACCGCTGCATTCGTTTCATCAATCTGAAACGGATTGAGAGTTAAAAGATATCATAGGAAGACGATATCAGAGAGCGTCAGCGGAAAAGATAAGATCTAAGTCGATAAAAAAGGCAACAACAGCAACTGAGGAGCCATCAGAACAGAGAGAAAACATAAAATTGCTACAGAAGGTAGATTCAACTTACGCATCAGATTCTAAACTACCGCAATTGTACAGGGTTTGTTTCGGGACCATGATTGTATTAATCTGACTGCAAATATAACCAAATATATATTTCCTATGGTAAGATATTTCGAAAATGCAGATCACGGCCTTGTTTTCCTCGTTTCTAATATTGTAATTGATATGAGGTGATTAACCAGTTTTGTTTAATATTTTGACATGTGGTGTACTATTAAAGAAGTCACATATTAGACAGAATAATTTACGGAACTGTGTAATTGTAAAACTATAGTGTTTTGATTTATTACTGAACCTATACCTTGAATCTATGTATATGTCTGGCTATGCGTTAATATAACTCAATTATAAATCCAATCATAATATAATAATTTACAAATTAACACCAACAATAAATTCACGTTAAACAACAGAGTGCAGAAGATTTCCGCATTAAAAGGGAAGGCATTTCCACTTAATAAAAGGGGATACATATCTATCTAGATATTTAAATAGGAAAACATATTTATCTAGATTTAATAATAGGGAACACAAATCTATCTTAATATTTTAACGGCAAATACATATTTATGTTAAGATATAATAATAGGGACAATATCTATCTAAGGATCTTAGAACTGTATTGGCAGTATTGCACCTCGGAGATAGGTCGGATACGATCACTGACATGCTGTGGTTGATAGATAGTAATGTTTCAGATCTTAAACATTTATAATAGATAATTCACAAACGTTAACTGCATAAAAATCGTTTATTTTGAATTCATTAACTGAACGTGCAGAGAGATAGAGTATGCCTCTCTCTGACTGCACTTCATAGTACTAACGCTGCAGGCGATGGTTGTCGTATCCAAGTCTGGGATACGGTGGAACTTCCTTAGTTCTTGTAAAACACGTCCGCTGAGATAAGATAATAGGTACAAGGATTAATGTATACGTGTCTGACTTAAACAATACCACATGTAATGTCAAAACCATCAAAGACGTTTAACGATTCTTTATCAACTAATGAATAAATTAAACCTCTATTAATGTAGATTCTTGAAAAGACCATTTCATGTCTAATCTTTCAAATATGTTGTTTTTATGTTTATATGTTACTGAAAATGTACAAAATCCGGAACTTATACTTCGGTCGCCCTGTCCACGTCTTTAAGCGTCCTATTTGACGGATGGTAGGGGACATGGCGTAAATTAGCTCTCACGTCTCGAATTATGGCGGGGAAGTGTCGCCGAGGCGTAAATATGTCAACTACGACCACTTTCACCGGGTTTCTGTCGCCAAATAGATATTTAGGTACGGGCGTTTAGGTGCGTGGTCTTCCCGAGTGACTATTAGTATGAAGATATCAACACAAGTGCAATCTGGGTTCAAGGCAGTGTACAGAGAGGTATAAGAGCTGTTCAGTCCGACTAAAAATGCATTGATTTTTGTTATAAAAGCGCTGGGAAGAATACCCAATTCCGATATTTTCTTTGGTACTGAGGCTGATATCTAAAATTATCAGTAGTGACGTATTTGATAAAAGCATTCCTTTTGTGTACCTCTTGATGCAATAGTAATCCAACGGCCTCATCCTCAGCCCTAAACACTGGCTTCTTACCCCTATTTAAAAACATACTCCAGCGCTTGCTTCTTTGTTATTTTGCACTGTAATGTATTATATTAACAATCCAATCAGTCTCACCAGTAAATAATTTTGTTTGTTATTACTTATCCATATATACCACTAAGACGTTTTACAATTCAAGGCTAACGTGTTGACGTCACTGTGAAAACATTGGATACATTGATCCTCCCTTCAAGATGGCTAGTCTATCTATTTTATGAGCACACACGATACATACATTTATTTAAAATTAATGCTAATTTTGATTAAGCAATTCAATTGTGTATGAGATTAAGATATTCTTAAAATGGAAAATAAAAGCACTTTAGAATTTTTAAAGATGGTATCCTTAGTCAATTTGAATGCCTGCTGAAAATGAAATAAAAATCCATGAAAGCTATTTTTCGCCTATAACCAAACAAGCAATCGTTTGATTTGCAATGTTGATTCTAAATAAGTAATAATTCATTCATTCAAACATATTTTACTGACATAAAGTGGTCAAAGGGAATGGGCACCCGTTCTTACAACTTTATAGACCCTCTTCAAAAGCAATAACTAGTCCTCATGTAAAACCCGAGAGCGGATATTTTTGTATTCACCAAAGACACTTACAAAGCATCATTTCCCTTAATCTCGCGTTATGAAAAAACCCTGAAAACACACTCATTTTGGAAAATAAAATTATGTTAATATACTCTTGGATCTTACAAAAGAATAATTATATTTATTTTCATCAAAATTGAAACTTATATTAAGATTATTAAAGTTAGATGTTCTTCATGAATTTAAAAAACTAAATTGAAGGTAACTCGTCTCCACGATGTTGCATACAAACTTTAATTATCTAGGTTTTGGATTCGTTCTTTTAATTTTATCCGATGAATTATGATTAATAGATGATTGCTTTGTATACATTCCAGATTTTAAAATAATGATAGGGTAAATCCAAATACAAGTTTTTTGGTTTCAGGGCAATTAGTAGGATAATTCTTATATTCTTTCTGAAATATTTCATTTTTCATTAAAAATATATTAAAGAAAACTTTTCCTTTTGATTTGATATGAAATATCATTAAACAGACAGTATGACTATTTTATTTATATGAAATGTGCATTCCGTTTCAATGATAATCAATATAGTAATGCGGAAGCATTTATGTTCTTCAGGTCAAATACATAATTAGCATATATTATGTTTTTAACAAAAAAATCCTGTCAAAATGAAAACACGCTATTGGCCAAGAAACAATGCAATCACTGATGTTAAATGACAACATTTGCATATTCATTACATAACGCATGTCTACAAATTAAATGTATGTTAATGCAAAGAGTGTCTCGATGGATTCTATGACATTCATGGAGGTTCTAGACAGTGTATTGGGCAGGTCTACCTACTGTACAGCAGTAACACATTCAACTGTACCCGCCCTATGTTCCCAGTGCGTGACAGATCTATGGTTATTCATTGTTCATGGTGTAACAGTTTTTGTGTTTCATGCTAATCTCCTTACTAATACTGCTGGAATGAGATGTCAAATGAAAAAAACACGTATCTGTTATCTATCAACATTTCAAGGGTTGTATCTAAGTAGACAGAGATTAATAATGTTTGAGTTTTATGGTAATACATCCGTTTTCCTGTCGACTTTATATATCGACCTAGGCAGCAAGAGAAACAATATAACATTAAATATAGTCAACTGAAAGAAAATGAATCACTTTTCATTTCATTAAATTAGTTTAGCAAATTTTGTTTTTCAAATATTTGTATCCGGGAATTGTCCAACAATGCTCAATTAAACGTACATCCGGGAAACAATGTGATTTTAATGTCGGGTTCACATGTTTCGTCTGTGTAGGTGATATACGTATATCATTATCTGTTGTTGTAGTTTTGTTGTTGTTTTAAATTTATTTATTTTACAAGAATCATAATGTAACGTTTCACTCTTGTTGGCAAGGCAGAAGGGCACAGGATTACTCATGCATTTATGGATGAAAACCTGAGTAGTTAAGAATTTAATACAGAGTATTACTGGTAAAAAGTGCATAGAGCAGTTGAATAATAGCAAGGAATGTTTCCTACCAATTTATTAATTGGTGTGAATCTCTTGTTACCAAGCTATGCTTACTATTTAGAAAATTACAGAAATACTTCAATAGCAAATATATTATCAGGTTTTAGAAAAGAAAATTTAACATCATTTTATGACATTCAAAATTTCATTCATCTAGTTTCATTTTGACAACAACGTGATGGACTATTTGACTTTATGTCTTTTTGAGTTAATGTAGATGACTTGTAATGGACAAAGTACATGCATTAAATTGTACATTTGGATGTCACTAGGCCATTTATATTGGATAGACAGAACGTGTATAGTATACAAGAATATTTTTTGATATTACCCGCAATAGAGAATTTCAGCATTTTATAGATTTATTCTACTATCAAAGATCTCGTCATTGTCTAAAAAATTGTGACCTATCGACTTTCTCTAAGTTGAAAAGATACACCGTGAAAGATTCCACATACGATGAAAGAAACGCTTATCCTTCTGAAACACCTGGGTTCGCCCACATTACCTTGGATATTTTCTATTGTTTAAGTAACTCCTTCGTTCTTGTTCTTTTCTTTCAACTTTGATTTTGACTGAATGTATTGACGCTGTTTTGTATATTTTCAATTTTGCGATGTAATGGTTTGCTCTTAAAGTGGCTGAATCAAAGTATAAAATATGAATTTTCGTTCAAACGGGATGTTCTTCCAAGGAGTATATTTTCCATATTTAAGATAATCTATACAGGTAGTATAACTTCGATATTAAGATAGTAAAAGTACTCTCGTAACATATTTCACAGATGAAAGATTTATAGATTTATAAGTTCATATAATAGGAAACGGGAATAAAACTGAAGAAAAAAGCAAATGTTACCATCTCGTTACCGAGAAAATAATTAATAAGACTAAACAAAATATTGAAATTGTTATTATTGAGGTTTTTATACAATCCGTAATCTGTTATTTATCTTCTTTTTTTCTTCAAACAAATGGGTTTTAAGATATAAAAAAAGAAAACATAGATATGTCTTCAATCAGTGTGATTTTCAGGGAAAATCTGACATGCAGAAATTACCTTAAAGCTTTGCATGTTGTTATGGCTTCAAATCTCTATTAAAATGAAAATGTCTTAATTAAATGTCCATATTAGCTATATAAGGATAGGCTATAACGCAAACAAATCTCAGAAAGTCATACAAGTCTGTGCGGTTTGGGTTGAAGATACATCGTGTGCACGTTATAGGGTCAATTATGTTAGACACTTTCTGTCATAAGTGTGAACACGTCATTATCGTTATTAACATCTTGTAATAATCGCTTACCCTTCAGAAACACCTGGTCTTTTTCTCCTTGCACGTTCTGGAAGGTTTCCGTGTAAGTGTTTTATTTCTTCACACATTTACTATAGTTTCATCGATTTTCAGTTCAAATTAATTTTGTTTGTTTTCATGTCATTTTCGAAACATATATCCTACGAGCATTTCTCTGCTGACACTCTATTAACTTTTGATTCTTCTTTTCAGAATATATAGACGTAATCTGCATCTTTACCGTTCAAAAGATATTTCTGGTTTCCAGACTCTATATTTTGAACAATATAGCTAATGAGTAGAGAAATTCTGGTGTTCATTGCCATTTGATATATTTAATAAATTATAAATGATAAATGTACAAAATTTGTCAATATAAATCTATGATTTATAATTCATTGCCGACACAATATTTATTATGCATAAGTAATTATATAGTTATATATTTTATTTCAACATGGCATTCTATACATAAATAATGTACAACATAATATACATTTACAATTATTTATCTTTACAATGTTTTCAATTTCAATATTTACCAATAAGTTATTCTGCGTTTTTGATCGCCTGTCTGTGTTTGGTATAACAGAGTTTGAAAGTTCATCTACGTTTTTTCTTGTGTTTTTTTATAATTCAGAATTATGAGGGATGTCTGGTTTTCTTCCTTTTTAAGAAATATTGAAGCATTGCAAAAGACTGTTTCCATGTAATTCATTTCTTCTTTTTCTTTTTCTTTTTCTTCTTCTTACTTCATCTTTTGAAATACATATACTCCCTGGAATAATGACATTCGACTCTCTTACCTAGATTGTCAGATGCAATTTTAATGTACGTTGTGGTTGAAGTTCATGTCATCAAATCAAGAATAAGTATGTGACACTATGTACCTAGTGAAATGACATTTAAAGATAGATTAAGAATATCACTTGACGTTGTTCGAGTAACGAAATGCAAATGCAGGAATTCCGAACATTACTTTTCCCGTCAAAAAAGAGAAAGACATTTTTTCTATCCCCATATCATTTTTTATAAACCAATTCGTAAATTGCTGTCAAGAAAATAATTTTTGGTCATCCCTCAATTAATTTTGTATTGAAAATATTCTTTTTTTTATTCTTGAAATCATCAAAACAATGTCTTAGGAGCAAGAAAAGTATAGAAATAGAATAGATATCATGAGGACCCTCAGCTCCAGCATTTTAAAAGACAGATATGGACTTGAAATAATTTTAACTTATATAATTGTTATTATATCATTAACGTTTTATTCTAAAATTCATATTAAAGCATTTCTAATACAGAGAATACTAACATGACAAATATTTTAGTTGTATTGAATCAATTAGGATGTTTTGTAACATATCTTATGTCCTTTTTGTACATTGAAGCTTTCCTGTAAAACGTAAAATACTGCTATTTCTCATTGAAATGATGTCTAAAGAGCAAAGAGCACCGAGGTGTCGACAAAACCTTAATATGTACTCAAATCAATAAAACTAGCGTAACACGTGAACAAAGGAATTTCCATCAACACTTTCAAACTATACATAATTATTGTATAATAATAATATTATAAGTATCAATCTTTAAAATATGAACGAAAGCTGGATGTAAAGGCCTGTTGTTGTCGGGGTAAACCCCAACGAGGCCTCTTTTATTGATGAACTAAGATTATTTATGAACATCAAAACATAAACGAATACACCGTTCGGACTAGGAGGGAGGACCTGAAGTATTCCGATAACATGAACACTTTGTAAGAGTATGATTCGTACTCTATGAAGTGAACAATAATTACATATTTGATATACTATATAAACATAAAAACTCAACCATATTTTTTTTATAATTTATAAATTAAAGCATCATCATTATCATAATTAAATACTAAAATATATCATTAAACAAATACATGTTTATATCGTTACATACCGTGAACCTCGAAGCTCATAAATCGAATTTTTACAGGTAGCTTTGTATCCGTAAAACATGAATTGCTATGTTAAACATATCTAATAAAACAGGACATGCACTGTTATTACACATGGTGTACACATCAAAATTAATTAATTATAACATACTTAATATTGCATGAAGAGCATTTATGCAGCATTTCCATTACACTATTTACATGAAATGCTTTTTTCGAGAAACACAATTACCAAAGGGAAAATTCTTCAGCAAGCAAAACTTGCATGAAAAATTACGTTGATAAATTGTCATCCATTGTAAATAGGAATTTCACAAAACAAAACATAAATCATCAAATATTGAGTGTCAGATATTTATCATCTGCCAGTCTGGAACCATGGGCTATTTCATCATTTCGCCACTATTTTAAGTGTAAAAAATATGCATTATATAGTAACATGTCGACCTGAAAACCGATACTATTACAGTTACTGTTTTTTAAAATAAAAGCAGAAGTCTCTATCACAACAATGTATAACATCATTTATGATTGAAAACCTTTTTCAATTTCTAAGATTTGTGATGTTTAGCTGCACTGAAAAATAAAAAATAAATTAGAATAGCATAATTGTAAAGTGTAAACATATGAGATTAAAGGCTACACAGATATATTTATTTATGTGAGTGTTGGTCATTTCTTTTTTCTTAACACCATAGTGTGCACTGAATGGCCAGATATTAAGATAAGATAATTTCGCCCTCCCAGACGTGGAGTCTTGTAAAATCCTAAAATACATCAACCCAGGAGCTGTTGATCAGATGTAGGGAAATCACGTCAAAGCTTGTGTGTATGAGCCAAGATGACAGTTAGCGTAGTTGGTGGGGATACTGTCACTTTTTTGTGTACGAATAATCCAATACGTCCATGTTTTATACGTCTTCTGGCGCCTGTTCGGAGTGCCTCGGGCGGGAGTCATCGACAATAAGTTTTTCCCTCCACTTGCCTATGTACCAAATTTCCCGTACAGGATGTTACACCGTTCTGTCAATGTCCTATTATCCAATAAGCTGTAGTCAACTTTTATTATTCCTGCAGTCTTCACCTTCTGCAGTTTTGTTCTAAAATATCAATTATATTGATAAGACTATTCATCAGCTATCGTCTGCACTCCCCCGAGCGCGCCGAAGCGTTCGTGTATCGCCGGAGCCTCGTCCACTCAGAAACTGTTAAGCGTTGCTTGTTTTTGTAAATTGTGTAGGACTTTTGACTTTGTGTGGTCTCTATCAACTGTCGTCTATAATACAGATAGAATGCATCATATATTAGTAGGTTTTCATTGCAATCAAATGGGAGGCTGGTGGCCTGGCTGAGGAGGAAAGGCGCGAGAGAGGGGCACTTCGAGATGTGTTGATCGGTATCATCGCAATATATAGCCCATCTTCAAAAGAATGGCGCGTATTTTTCACTGAAATCGCTACAAAAAGAGGAGGCTATTTTTATGCCCATTTCCACTTTTTCTGACTTTATCAGTAATTATGTACCTCAAAGAATTATAAAAGTCTCAGCAAGCTTGTTCTACACAGATATCTAAATACTCTTAAACATCTTGGCGTCGCTAAAGGGAGTCTCGCGATGTTCACATTGGCGGGCAACATACTACGAGCAGACGAGTACATTTCTACAAACGATAGCTCATGCTATACAAATATACATGTTTCATTTGCAAAACTGATAGAAACATAACGTTGATTAAACTTCCAAGTAGATAGAGTGGCTTTGTTTTACAAACTGTATCCCTAATCGAACCTCTTGGAAGAGATCGCACTTCAGCGACATTTAAATGCCGGGTTCTCTGTCACTAGCCGCTATAAATGTCCATGACAATGGCGCTTGTCGCCATGATAAAAACCTCCCTCTCATTTTCAACACAAAAAATGACCTTACTTACGTTATAGCCGTCGCGCGAGTCAGCGTCACGAGGGATTAACACATGATAGTTATGTAAATTGTGATGTATGTCACAAAAATCTGGCTGCACTAATGGACGAAACAAGAGGAACCACCATTAAACCCTTACGTAAAGTACAGGTTCATTCGTCCGTCTGTTAAACACTATTTCATTGATATGCATCTCTGTCACTATTTTACAGCCAAAAGTTTTATTTCGGAGTCGCCTATATCTCTTAATTCATGCAGAAGCGACACTGTCTACAGATTCTGATGCATCCGCGTTAGAGGATGTATTTTTCTTCCATTATGGCGCCCTGTCCACGATTAATGTGACACATATATTGTGGGTTTCCGCGTTTCATCTCATACCTCATATATCTTTTTTTTACCATATAGGTGAGGAGCATGTCATGTGAATGCAAAACAAAGGAAAGGGTAATCAGAAATAAATGTTAAAAATATTAACATACGATTTTGCAGCTTTTAACAGCAATATACGTTTGTTCTTACAAATCCAACATGTAACATTATTTTGGGTAAAATCTGAGACAGATAGGCGTTTTTGCATCTAACATGTTTATTTATCACTTTCTAAAACATAACAGTTTAAAGATAATATCATATCGATTTCGAGCTCTTCATTAGTTCAAAATGTAGTTCATTAAAACTGAAATAATATATAACATAACATCAATGCGATCCGGAAATAAGCATAGATAAAGTAAACATTGATGTTTTATGACAAAAGCAATGAGGATATGAAAAAATAGAAATTAACGATATATTATATATTCAAGTTAATATCACCCTATATGCCAGAAATAGAAGACTGTAAGTGTAATAAATATTTAAAACAAATTTGAGTTATCAGTGGGGTACAATGGCTAAAGAGAAACAATAAGGACTTAGGTAGAGGAGTTATACATGCAAAGTGAAATCATCGCGCGAAATACAAACAATTTAA
>JAUMHH010104422.1:0-40983 GCA_032359455.1 Chlamys rubida
CTGTACTAGAGGAGAGGAATTAATATAAGCTTATAGCTTGTTTTCCGATCCTCGTTGTATCTGTACTGTATTGTAATTTAGTGTGCAAGTGATGAAATAAAATATTGTTTAAACTAAACTAATATTTGGACAACAATTATGTCTCAGCTAAACTGTTCAATTAATTCTTTTATTTTATTAGACAGTGTAATGACGTAATTTAACATCAGAAAATGATGAGGACCATATAGTCTTTTTGCAGTGCAGCCTGGAAAGTCCATGGTAGGAAACCCATACTTCGTACATGCCAATATTGAGTGCATGACGTATATTTGCAGTCATATGCACGATAGGTTTTCGGTATACACTTTTCAACGATTAGGTGAATTTGTATAGCAGAGCTTATGTGGTTTCACAAGATTGGTCTCTAAGCACTTAAGCTTTTATCAAAATAGCATAAACTGACAAAATGTCTATAATACAGCAACGCTTTCTATTACATTTTATACTGTGATATAACTGATGCACAGGTTCCTAGTTAAGGTCAAGTTTTCCAATTTTTAAGAAATCTGAACTCGTTTTAATTTCATGCCATGGTATCATTTACATATGTGAATTCTACACAAAGAACTTGGAATTGTTTTTAGACAACAATTTTTAGAAAAACAGTCTTCATGACTTAAAGATAATTTCCAAAGCAACAACGTGCTATCCTGTCATTGCTATCAAATATCAATGCATATATATATAAATTAGAACTCTGTTATAGCATGAGATACGCAATTACCATTCAAATTTACATTAGGGGTGGTGATAATGTTTCGTCATTGAATAACAAGAATCAGGAAAATCAGTTTCATACTATTTATAATACAGATATTAAAAGGCAAGATACATCGGGCACCTCTGTATTCACTGCATATCATTTATTGCATAAACCTTGGTACAACAGCCCACTATCCAACTATACGATACACTTGATATCTTTAATTTCACGGTCATTAAATTTCCTTTTCTCAGTATTAACATAATGATCTCAAATTCTTGATTATACACGTAAAATTTATTTCACTACTCAAGAGTTTATTCTAGATATAACGCTGTTGAAAGATAGGATCTATTGACCAATGACCTTCCTATACTAAGGTAGATTTTCACCAACCTATAATTTCTTATTGGGGATAATCGTATCAGTTGTGACTTGAGGTACAGGAAATACTTCTCTCTCATTTCCCTGTGTATAAGATAGAGCTGTCCAGGGTAAGAAAGGGGTGTAGGAAAGTTCTATCTTTCACCCCATTTCACGTGACGTGACGTCACAATGACTCAACAATGACGTGACGTCACGAATTTGGAATTATCCGATGCCACAATGCGGAAAAGGCGACGTGATGAAATTAAAACCTTTAATTATATATTTATCTTACATGTTAGAAAGATGTGATTAATTTTTCTGCGCAAACATTGTTTGCAAATATGGGATATGCTTAATCTGGCTGGCCAATTCGTTTTCGTCTAGAAAGCTCAGGGGGGATTGATATTTTCAAAATGGTGGCCAGTCCAAACGCATTTTCATGGTTTCTGAGCTTATTTTGGTGATTAGAATTAGAGAAAAATACTCTTTCATGCCCAAGGTTGTAAGATAGGGAAATTACACCATCGGGATTTCCCTATCCTACACCCCTGGGCATGAACGAGTTATCGATTTTGAGTGATGATTTTTTTAAGTCTGCTTTTGTCTGCGTTGCTTTTTTTGTTTTTGTGTGTGTTTTATATCATTTTTTGTTTTTTGTTTGAATGTGTTTTATAGCATTTTGTTTTTGTTTTTATGTGCGTTAATAGCCTTTTGTTGATTTTTTGGGGTATTTTGTATAGCGTTTTATGTCTGTTTATGTGTGCGTTTTTTAATCTTTCTATGTTTGTTTTTGTGTGTGTTTTATACCGGGTTTTTTTAATATGTTTTAAAGCGTTCTGATTTTTGTTAATGTGGGTTAATATCATTTTGTGTCTTTTGTTTCTTGTAAGTTTTGTATCATTTTGATTTTGGTTTTGATTGTTTATAGCATTTTGTGTCTGCGTTTTTGTGTGGGTTTTATTGCTTTTTATTTTCGTTTTTGTGTGTGTTGTATTAGCGTTTTCTGTTCGCTTTTGTATGGATTGTATAACGTTTTGTTTTGTGTGTGTTGTATAGCGTTTTGTTTTGTGTGTGTTGTATAGCGTTTTGAATGTGTGTAAGTTTATAATATTTTGTTTTTGTTTATGTTTGAGTTTGCATTCGTTGTTGATGGATTACCGAAAACTCGCGTGTAATATGAACTGTATTCAACATTTCCACCTTTATCAGCTGAGAGAGATAATACCATAGAGAACAGCATGCAATTTACACACATACATCGACAAGCAATGCAAGAAGTACAAAACAACACGAAAGATACATGACCTTATTCATACATATATGTACACTCTTTTGTAGACAATTCAGTACGAAAATAATATTGATTACCCTTTAACTTGGTTATTTAGAGTAATTCAACTAGTAATTCAGGTGATGATAATGTACAAATACTTTTGAACAAATCCAGAATTAAAAATTGTCTGGACATACTCACTTGCTCGAATTTCGTTTTGAATAACGACTGAAAGTAATTTGTAATTCCTCAAAATGTCTCTTGACATATTCTGTGTATATTTCAGTATTTTTTATTATGCAGGATTATTGGAGGAGGAATAAATGTTGATTGCATCGATTATAAACAGACCACATTGACTAACCAAACTGTGTATAAACTTATCTTTCTCTCAACTATTGGTATCATGCAGGAAAATCGTTATGGTTCCATTTATTCCCATTAAGTTATTGTATTATAATACTTTACTTTTAATAAAACAACTTGTAATCTCTTGTAGACACTTTTGTTAGTTTTGATTTCGTTTTTTTATCATTTTTACATATCATGATCGCCACTATTATCTCAAACATTTCTGATGAATCATCAACTATTTAGTCAGATGGTAATAGTTCTACATTGAGGCATGTACACAAATTATTGTAAACTTAAAATGCTTATAAAAAGAGGTTCGTGTCGTTCTTATCTTATTTTATTGTCAGATGATTATACTGTTGATGCCAAATTATATTTTGGAAAAAAAGAAACTAGTCTGTTCATTAAAACGATTTTCTGCTTGCTATAACATGTTATCAAATTCTAACAATAAACTAATTAAGTGCGTTGTTAGGATTAACTATTGAATGTTGACGGTCTTGTGTACACTAACAAAGTGTTTATTTATTTGTTTAGCTTCATCCTCAAAATGTCATATACAAACTACATGGTAGAAAATGGGGAAACGCTATGTTTACCGATAGTACCATGGAAAAAGAAAAGATGTAGAAAAAAAATAAACATAAGAAACATTAATGCATATTATTTGACTAAATCAAATCAGTTTTCTTTTCTTTGATGTCCGCTAATAAGACGATATAGGGAAAGACAAAAGTCGCCTCGTCCGATCATGTAGTGGGCTACATCATGCATTCCCCCACCCCCCTCGATCCTGTACAGATAAAATCATAAATTTTGTACTTAAGACGAAACAATTACAATTCTATAATTAGTTTTATAAATTTTCTCATCGATGTTATATAAATGACTTGCCTACAATAAAGTACTTCGAGCATACTCCATTATGTAGCTCATAGTAAAAGTTTGCAACAGTTGACTCCCATATTACTTTCCTTTAGTGATCAACGTCTATAATATGTCTTACAGGTTGGTCAAGTAGCGCAGTGGATAGAGAATTCTCGTACAGAAAGTCGGGGTTCGACTCCCAAACCGAACTTGAAAATGTATGGAATCACCTGTCCAACAACAAGGGTTTTTCTCAGGGTATTATTGTTTCCTTTCAAATTGAACCCCCTGGCGACTATTATCCGACAAGACTAAATTTATTTCATTTGATAAAGTAGTAACAAAGAAGTTTTTGTCACAATTGTTCTTAAGATAAAGGCCAGACAGATTTTTCTTCTTAAAAATATACTGAAACCTAAGCTAAAACTGAAACCTAATTCAATCGGCATTTTAACATATATGCTTTGGTATTGTAAAATAAATTCAAAGCAAATTTGAGTTTGTGTACAAGATATGGATTAAATTTAATAATAGAGTAAAGATTTGAAATATCAATTCAGAAATTGAAATGAAAAAGCTATTGACAAATCTCCATGCATGAATAAATGTTAAATCCGTAAATTGGTAATAGTGTAGATAAAATAAATAGCGGTCGAATTTGTATACATTATCATTAAAATATGTATACAAACATTTAATTTGTAATTATTACCAACAGGTAGTACACTATTTTAGTGAAATAAATTTAATTAGAGTGCTTACATTCTTTTGGTTAACATTCATCTTTCAATCATCCCTGTGACAGATAATATTTCATCAGTAAATGAGAATTAATAAAATTCCGCCATAAAAGTGACAAACTCCGATACTAAAGAAGAAATAATATCATTTCAACAGATTAAGACTTCTATATCGTAAAATTTATTTATAGATAAGTCAAATCAATCAATCGTATAAAAGTATAAATGGTGTTCAACAAGGGTCGCATGCAATCGAATATACAAAAAAACAGGCGGTACACGGGATGAATAAAATAGGAATTAATCTATATCCCCGATAGTTAAATTTCCCTTTATTGACAGTCTCGGACACGTGTATAATGTGTATATGCTGTTGTATATACTATTTTTATACATACCTACGTTTCTAGTTTGGTTTTAAAATCTTCAGCATTGCGGATTTGTTTTCGTTGAGTAAAATATTCACACTTGCACTAGAAATTCTATGAATATAAGGCTATGCATTGATGTTCTGGTATATATTAATTCGAAGAAGAAAATATCCAAATATTGTTTTAACCTAACATTGATAATATATACTTCAGACACATATTACAACATTTTCACCTATGCCAATTTAAGTACATGGTGATGAAGTTACAAAACATGTTTTATTATAATTACTACAGTTTATATCATTTCGTTTACAGAACGAGTATTTTAATAAATACATCAATAAATAAGCATTTTGAGCCGGTGCTCGTCCGATTAGATATAGTATCATACTAATTATCCACGCTGCTGTTATGTTATTAGATATAGTATCATAATAATTATCCACGCTGCTGTTATGTTATTAGGGATTTATGTTGGTCTTGCGAATAACAGTTTCACCTTATTTGATATTTTTAGAGTTGTTTAAAAACTGTAATGAAAAGACGTAGGAATCTTAACGAATTATCAATATATTATTGTAACAATGAAATAAAAATAAAGTATATCGTTGTTGGTTTAAATATTAATTGTGGAAAGAAAATTGACGTTCTTGTCGTAAACATTCCGATCCTTGTAAATTTAAATAAGATAATGAAATATTTACAAAGCCATGATTAAAGAACGAGATTTATCATACAGTATCTGCTACGTGACAGGTCGACAATGTTCTGAGGTATACATCAGTCACAAAAAGAAAATGTAATATTTCAAATATTTGTAAAGTCATAAATGTATATCTTAAATACTAATTGTTGCATATACCTTAGTATCCTCTATTTGTGCTATGCACATTTCAAAAATGATTCTATTATATTTGAGACAGTACTTTACCCTTTTTTTCTTATATTTCAATGATTTATACTGTTTTCACTACAAAATCCTTCAAATAGAATGATCAAGTTTCAATTTAATGAAATCAATGTGTGGGGTTTTTTTTGGTATGAAAGGAATTACCTTGAATTGATTTCATCTACAGTCTGTATTTATGTATTTATTTTTCATTTTGGAACCTTAAATGTTTGCATAAAGAGATTTAACACTCATTTCATTACATGTCATAACATTATATGTTTATAATTATTTGTTAATCACTTTTTAATCGTCTGATGAAGATCCTCTTCTCTGATGAAAGTATTGCCTCAAATATTTCCGTAAATTATTAAAATGCCCTCATAAATCCTATGCCATTCATCTTAAGACATTGTTTGATACGTGTATTGATTGGTACAATTTATCTCTCAGTGATATCTTAATCATTATTATAAATGAAGACTAGATATCCAAACAGATTTTGAGATTTTTCGAAAAGATATTTCAGGTAAAGAAAATGAGAAGAAATTAAACCACAGCGTTATGACAAAGTCTGAACTGAAAAAGATAAATGGGATTAAATGGAAATAGACTGGACATACAAACTGAACCTTCACAAATATTTAAATTGACTACGATAAGATCAATCAGATAAAGGATATTCTTTAATCTATATAAATCCTAAGAACAATAGATTAGATCCTTAACCTTTATACTAAAGATGTAATGATGATCAATTCCCAAAAGAAGAATAACTGTCATTTATAATTTCGTTTATGTTATAGATAAGAACATATTATTGATTTTACCATTTTTGTCAATAATTTTCACTCATAAATGTCAAAAACCATGATCCTCTTACCCCTTAACTCTATCATTTCTGATAATACATAATAGTTTGGCAAGAGTAAAAGAAATAAACGATAGTTTGCATTTCTGTCGAGAGATATGATGATTTTAAAGGTGGAATCTCTATTTCTCCTTATCTTTCAAAAACGTTGAATTAATATTATTCTAAGTTATGGATTTCTTCATTCTAATATTTTCCTACTTAATCTTTATTTCTTATGTATAATTCGCGATTCGTATCTTGCTAAGAAAATGTCCAGGTATTCTGGTCAGAATTTTTTTTATTTTTTTTTCACGTCGAATGCCTATTCTGCATTTTTACACGTGTGTTGTTATACAAATATTTTTTCCTACAGACAATAAAAGGCTTTTTTCGCGTGAAGATGACATTGCACTATTAAAATCGAGTTCAGCGGGCAACTTATGTAATAGACATGTAAAATATAACTTGGATAATATGATTTTGTATTTATATAGTTGTTTATTATAAATACAAAATGTTTGAAAGCTAAACGTGTGTGCTTTGTTGACACTATATGCATTTTCTCCTGTATGTATGATAGGAAAAACTATTAAACATGAATTAAAAATAGCCTATTAGTATTAATTAAATTTAATGAAATGTAGAAATATGGTTCTGCACCAGAATTTAAATGACTTAAAAACAAGCAAATCTACTCATTCATAATGACGGTAAGTTTAAAGTAAACTAGCACATTCATACCTAACCCTAAACCTATCAAACATATATAATATATTAACTTATCGTACAAAGATTTTCCCAGAATAAAATATTATTGCAAACATGATACAAGTGTATCTGAATAAATACGTTGTTAACCGGTAAAAGTGTTGCGAGAACTTTCGTAAGCTCTGATTAATGTAATGAAATGTTAGCATAACAAACATAAGTATTGATGTCAGCATTAAAATGTGTTAACGAATTCACATGTTAATTGTTACGTATAGCTGTACAAGATTGGGGTATTTTAGTCGTCCCTAAATATCATTTTGTAGCCTACCTACTTTCTGTGATATGACAGGCGACATCATGACGGGTTCCACGTTTGTACACGAAACGCTGACCATTCTGAAACCTGTTTTGTCCCTCCTGTTTTTGTTGGATGACTTCATATACCTTTATATACCTTTATATACCTTTATATACCTTTATATACCTTTATATACCTTTATATACCTTTATATACCTTTCGCTTGGTGTCCTCCCAGTTCCTTAGTCTGTAATATGTGTGATATGTTGTGTCGCTTATGTTGTCTCATACCTTTTACACTTTGTCGTTTTGGCTTGCGGTATTGCTGGTAAGATTTTATAATGAGGAAGATTAAATTGGACTTTTTCCTATTTTTTATACATGCATAGCTTCTCCTTTATTTTTGTTTACCTCGTTCTTTTATATTCGTTTTTTTATTTTATTGTTTTCACATGATTTAACTATCTGTAACCTTATCAATTACCAAAACCACTATATTTCCAAAAGGTAATTTCTTATTTATAATTTCCTCGTTTACAATGATATATCTACCGACTCGATTATATTTTGAATTAATTGACTTGCAAATATCGACAATTTTTCCTGACACACCAACAGATTTTTCATTCATTTGAAAGAGACACTCAACTATTTATATGTCATATTTTGAGATCATAAAAAACGGACAGATATGTTATTAATTTCTTCCATCTTGTTTTATTAAAAAAGTATCAATTTCGTATGTTGTTACATGATGGAATCTTTCGTCATGATGAGTTTAATAACTGTTTAAATTTGTTTAAACTTCAGTTTCTATGAATATAAATATTACATTGACCTTCTAATTTCAGTATAATATCTCAAACATATAATTGTCTATAGTGCTTATTAATTTGAATGGAAGGTAACTGTAGAAACAAACATAGGCTTTATCGACAATGAACATTATGTACAAAGGATGACGATAACCCTTTCTGTGTACGAATTTCAATTATATCTGTAACAAGCGCGTATTTATTTTATCATTTCGATATTAGAAGGGGTAGGTTTAAATGTGTAAACCCTCAACAGTGATTAATTGGAAAAAAAACAATAGATAGTCAATGATAACCAACAAAAATTAATATAAAAATCATATAAGGAAACAAATATTTTATAAGCTTTTCGTCACAACTATTTTATAAGCTTTTCGTCTCAAATATGAAAGATCTATACAAATATCTTTATTTAAACAATATATATAATATTCCAATATATGCTACAGTGATGATAATGTGACGTTTTCTGTGGTTACTTTCAACAAAATGTATTGCAGTGAATATTTAAGAAGGTATTCACTACTCATTTAAATGTCCAGACATGAAACAAAGTAAGTTGATTTAATACATATTATACAAATGCTTCTGATACGGTCAATATGAACATTTTAACGTTTTTGTTTTTATCTGTAACACTTAAGTTTTCAATTTTCACCAGAATTTAATCAAAACCATTTTCAGTGTATAAAAGATTGTTTTAAACAAACTTTAATATATAATGATATTTTGTTTGAATATAGGATGGACTAGTCGACGTTATTGTTTACAACTACACTTTATTGCCACTGAAACGTAAAGGTAAATAACGACAGTAACTGTGATATATCTGTTAGGCATAAATGTATACAGGATGTTTAATATGGAAAATATAGCGTAAATACCCCTGATTAAGTTAACGTCATAACCAAATGGTCATGCGATTCGTCGATTTGCAAACCATTGACGATGACCAACAACACACATAAATTGTGTATGTAGCAGACAGCATATTAAGTTAGTTGTAAAGATTACCAGTTACATGCAAATGTCAAATTATGGGATAGATCTTGTCATATTAATCACTCGCATTTCGCACGCATAAAATATATCAAATAATTCGCCAATCTCGATTACATAAAACAGGTGTTATTCAAAGAATGTATTAGAATTATATTTCGTGTTTGAATATCTGTTACTTAAATTTGAAAACCAGCAACATATGTTATTGACTAAATTAATGAAAGCATTTCATTTCCATACATTAACAAGGAAGAATACTATGAATGATATTGTTTTATTTATTCTGATTCAGTCTATAGTAGTTAGGTACAATTTATGCTCGTAATGTAAGGTTACATAAGACTGTTTCAGAACACATTCACGAAAGTCGGTTAGCTTGGGTGTATTAAAACCGTAAAAAAGCAATGTAAATTATGAAGGGGAAGACAGACTGAAAGAGCAATAAAATATAAAGCAAATTAAACAACGTCAACGTCCACATCAGACCCTTACATCAATACAAATGACAAAAGCAGGAACCAAGGGGATAGTAAAACAAAACAACATACATATTCGTCCCAAAAAGTTTTCTTTTATTCCCACATGACGTTGATAAAATGCAGCAGTTTACGCAACTATTGGAAACTGTATCAATACTGAAATCAGTTAATCGCGAACCTTTGTATTATTGATACCATGCTTTAAAAAGATGCAAAAGCAAAAGGAACAGCAACAAAGGGACCCATATTAAACACCTGATGAAAGCAAAGCTCTGGAGTGTTACGCGTTTCTGATTCACGTTTGATCATGTTCTTCCATTCGAAATAATTTCACGTGTCACATTTTTGAAGGTAGATACATATGTATCAGTTCAACATGCTTCAGTGATTCTTTTTCATTGAAATACTAACTAACAGTCTTACATAGAACTATTGTTCTCAATCTAACATGATCAGGGTATTAATTTTTCAAGAATGTAATCTGAATTAAGTTTTACTATATATTCTAGCATTACATTTCCCACCGTTCTTATGCAAAGATACATTTATTCTGATATTTGTATTTGTAATAATTTGTAATTACAAACCATTGTTACATTATTCGTTAATTGGCGAGATTATTACTATAGCACCAAAGCACAGAGCCATATATATATGTGATTGGATGTGTGACCTTCAGACTGATACATACACACCCAAACTGACACTTGATAACGATATATGCTGATGTCTAGATCAGTGTCTACACAGTGTTCAGACTACCAGGGGAGACAACCTCTTGAACTCAATCGTCTGGCTTTTACGTTCGTGGTATGACAATTGCTGCACATAGCAAATACGTATCGGCCTTTATGTTTTCTTATAATGCTACTTACATGGTGTATGTATGTAAACATATACATTGATATCATTTGTAAAATTCATATCAAATTGAAGCCTTTTCCTTTTTTTTTGAAGTATAAAGTTTTGAATGCACAAGGATATTTTTAAGTAACATTTATAATTTATAATTTCTTATTGTTACATTTATATTTTGTTATCATTGTAACTAGATGCTCAAATCATTTAAAATTCCCAAGGTCTATTGTAACGATATTGACTGAACACAAGAAGATATTATTGAAATGTTAAATGATAAATTCTTAGGATATTTACCCTCCCTTAAAGACAATTATATCTACATCAAAATCAATTAATTCAATTGACATATAATGCTATTTGTGGTAAGGTATGAGCGATGTGCATTTGATTAAATAGGAGCTATATTAAGAGAATAAGGTTTGTATATATTTACCTATGCAAATATATGCATGAATAACTCTGTAATTACCAGATTTAACTGTCTTCTCGGTTAATATTCCTATTCTTTTCGAGCTAATCTGATTTCGTTTGTGATTTGACGTTGAGGTTTAATAATTGTATCTACTTATCTCATTCATTACCGTTTTATATGGTAAGTATATCCCCAGATACTGGACAATAAGGAACAACAGCATTTAACATGACTCAAACTTCCCACGGACATTCCGTTGATGAAGTTATTATCGATTCGTTCATTAATGAATTATTTGTTCCTGAAATGTGTATTCATGCAATATCATTTCTTCTACGTCTATCACATTTTCATCTGTTTTACTTAATTTAAAAATGAACCTTCCAATCACATTGAAAAAGTTAAATTAAATCGGTTGAATTAATCGATATACCGCTATATCTACGAATTACACTACGTTATCATATGGCACACACATGTGATCCACGAAGCAAATTGAAATCCATTATATTATCAATTAAAATCCATTATATGATCGATTGAAATTCATTATATGATCGATTGAAATTTAGATATGATCAATTGAAATTCATTATATCTAATCCAATGATGCATGATAACATCACTGAATATAATTTCTGATAATCAGTAAATGTGTTACTCGCAGTTAGCTGCAATATGGCGATAATATTTTATATAACGAAATGTATGACATAAGTTTCATTGATAATTAGTGTTGATGGTATTTGAAATGGCTTATGTCTTACACAAATGTTAACTTAGGTAAAACATGTAAGTAGTTATTAAAAACGCTTTTGTAACGAAAGCATTGTTTCAGATAAAGACTAGTCTTATTATCACTAAAAATGTTAATCGTAAAGACTGTATGTATCGACTAGAATCCAGGATCAAGTTCTTTTTAGATTCATAAGTCTAACATGTTAAATCAAAAGTTTACTTTCAAATATTTAAATTGTAGATGTAAACATGAATTCTTTATGAAAAAATATAAATCGTTTGTAGTCAACACTAACACATTTCCATGAGCTCCTTTCCCATTTCACTGTATTTCGACCAACATTATAGACATTTAGTATCATTCTTGTGATCTAAGGTACCCCCATATAAACCAAATGTCAGCTGGTGCATTATTTGTAAAATTCGTTCGAATTTTGGCATCGACTTTCAAACAAATGATTCTTTACTTACTATTCTAGTGATTGATGTGCACAAGACCTGATGCTTATTATATTTAATTCAAGATAATGCACATCGGTTTCTGTTATGAAAATGATATCAATTAAAATCATACGTTAATGTAGCATTGATATAATATACTAGATATATGTGCATTCGGCTCTTTCACCTAACGTCTTGTTGGTTGCAGTAAATTGATGTTGGTCCCAAAACAACATATATCGTTTAATTGATACTCTGACCAAATGACTAAAATGATTTTACTAGTTCAACTCGATATAAAGCATACTACATATAAATTCATTCAAACAGTGATATCATTGATCCGCAACTTCCTTACTGCTGTAATATCTCGTTCTGTTCTCATTCTACAGTGATTGTTTATACATTTATATTACAATGTTCTTGATGAATTCCATCTCATTCAATGCTGTTTTTATCGAGTGTCCATTTTCATCTACTATTGCATAGTTATATGTTACAGAATCGTTTTCCACATACTCATTGCAATAGAGCAATATGATATTACCATCTGATGATCATATGTATATTGATATGTTATTCATTCCTGGTTTCCACTGCACACCAATCCAATACCCCCTCCCCTATTCCCGTAATTGTTCTGTTGTACATATTACTTCATTCTTGTAGCCAGTGTTGAAAAGTTGATTATTAAGCAGGTAACAAATTTACATAAGTGTCACGACACTTGTTTTTGTTTCCTTTTCTTTTCTATAAAACATGTACTTCGATGTATTGTCAAACAAAATTTGAATAAAACAAAGTTTAAACGAACTGCTGTTTTTCAGTATGTGTCAGTTGGAGAAATTTTAATTGAATTTCATAACGTGTGTCAAAAATATATGGGTGAAGAAAATGCTAAACTTACTCAATTCGGAATATTTCCTGGATCCTGATGCAAATGGATCATTTAAAATATATTTTTACATAAAGAAGAAGATATAATTGACTTATTATGATAATAGTATCCTATTGAAATGTTTATCTAAGTTAAAAATAAATATACTTATATACAGAAGAAAATGGTAAAACTTCAACACAAAACATAGACGAGACAGCCATATCTGTTTTACATGATACAATACATGATATGAATACAGACACACCAGATATCCTAACCGCCTTTTACTACATAACATAGATTACTGGAGATGAGTTCTGCGTTATACTTAAATGATCGTGAAAGTAAAATTAACACAATTTCTATGTGTATTTCAAAGTATAGAGCACTTAACATAAACAATCAACAGGTCATTTTATTCTGTATCATATGATGTTCACTCAAAAACGAGAATAATCTGTAACAAAAGGTCTATGACGTGCTATTATAGACCCACCAAGTGCTGTGTCACTTAATTCTGCCAAAGCGAAATGACTAGAAGAGCCAATTATATAATGACCTTGAAGGTAGATTAAACATAGAAATAAATTACATGTATTGCAAATTAAAAAATACCAATTTCGCAATAGAGTCCTGTAATTAGATTCTTGTTTTATTCATCTCCCCGTTTGTTTCTACAGTAGTTTAGACTAATTCGTATTTCCACATTTTAGGCATCTAGCATCAAAGATGCGTCCTAATAGGAGAAAATAGCTGTATAATGCAATGCAAATTATTTTGGCATACTGTATCTATTGCCAAATTGTATAGGCGCAATCACATGTGTTTGTCCCACGTCATCTTTCTAGCATAAATAATACAACGTAAAATCATGAATAATCTCAATATCGATTTCAGTTTATCTGTTTATGTTAAAAACTGAAATTTTAGAATATTCTATTTTAGTATTTATAGTGAATATCTGTTTAGTTTTCAATCCGTATTTGATACTTAACAATTATCGGTATTTGGACGTTTTGATATAAGGCGTAAGTGGTATGTTTTTATCGTTAATGATATATTTATATAGACTCCTAATATCAATATTACATCGACAATCTTACTCTTGCATCCTATTTCAAACTATTTGTGCAAAGTAATAAAATAAAATAAATATACGGAAACAGCAATATATATCTAGAAGACAAACAGACCACTTCATCTTAAGGATATTAAGTACCATTTATTTTTAAAATTACACTATACACAATTGAGATAATCAGAAAATAAATGCTTGGAAATGTCACATTAAAAATAAGACAATGATACCAGCTATATGTAATTGTGATCATGCATACGATAGCCTGATATCATTACAGTACATGTGATATTTAGTTCAAAGGATTAGTGATTAGGTTGGGAGATAATCTCCTATCGTTTGATGATAATGTCATACAAATGATGATATTTCCACTTGATCTTCCATGAAACGGAGTAAACATGGCATATACTGAATTCTTATAACAGGATTCTTATCAAAGAATTTGTTTCATAAATGCCTAGGATAATTAAAAAAATAGATTTATTTTTTTCTTTTCAATATGGTATCGAACTCAGATTTAGGGTTAGGGGTTTGCCAAATGGCAAATATCAGACATAAGTTTGATGAATGATGCCTGCCAAAGGCCAAATTAATTATAGAGAGAAAATATTCATTATTGCATTTTTGATACAGTATATCGTTTCATGCAATATCGTTTCATGTAATATAATATATATATATATATATTAAACAACAATCGCCTTCGATATATTCCAAACTGAGATCGTGATGTTGTTCATTTCGCAAACAAACATGTTTTCATTGACACACATGGGCAGGTATTTAACAAATTTTCAAATATATCTAAGATATATGAAATTATAACTTTTACAGATAAGCTACTTACTGCTATATATTAAACAATTAAAGGAATGTCCAAGGCAATACCATGGCTGAGATTGTAGTTAAAACTAAAATAAAACGAAATCTGTTATGTCTTTAAGAATTTAATATTAGCTTTTGTGTGTAAAACTTTATATATGGTTTCACTAGAGATCTAACATAATAAAATTCACAAGAGTTTGGTTAAATATTTATTTGTTATGTATTCGTTTTCGAGTGGTATTTTGATATATCCTCATTTAGCATTTTCGAATCTACAAACCGTGAGATTGCAAATTTTGAAATTGATACTGTTGCGTAGCCAAACTTAATCAATGGTTTAATTTATGTTGGTGTACTTGACATATTTTCATGTTGATTATTCTGAAATAGCACATGTCTGTCTGCAAGGTAGTAAAATGTATTATGTCACACGAAATCTAGGATACAAGACAGAACAAATGACACCGCATACTCTGAGAAACTGAAAGTTAATATATCTGGCCTCCAGACTCTAGATACGACACATGACACCTGTGAATAAGTAGACGACCCACTTCCTAGAGGCCATCATTCAATGACATGTTTGTTCCTGTCTCGCGTTTCATATATTCTTATACATTATACCACTAACTTAACAAATCTCAGCTGAAGCCTCTGCGCTTTAAAATACACTATAATTATAAAATTACGTCATCACCCATGCTTAACGTGATAGTACATGAAGGTTAATGTGTTTCAAAAGTTTGATACCACAAATATATAAATCTGACATGTTTTCAACTTTTACATATTTTCCCCATATTTATATAACAGCATTAACTGATGTTGAGGACGCAAACATGCTTAAAATTAATATAATTCTCGACAGCTAGCCTTTATTTTTGTATAGACCTGTTTTTGTGTATTTTAACCATTTCTAACAAATTCTGCATGATCAAATCTTGAAACAGAAACGAATTATTAAGGAATGCAATGTATTGTATTGACGTTTATATTATAAGCTGTCGGTGTTCCTGTGTCGTGTATTGACGTTTACATTATAAGCTGTCGGTGTTCCTGTGTCGTTGTTTACTCAAAATGCATCATGTTCTACTTAATATCTGTATAAGCCACCCCGATTTTCCCCAAAGAAGGCAGTAGATTAAAATGAGCAATGATATGACCTTTTATCTTACCATACGACCTATATCATTAGCATATATCTGAATCGATTTTCATATAATTAGCATATTCAAGCCCATGATTACGTTCTGCAGTCGGATGTTGTCACCTTCCGCTAGCTAACGTTTAAGACTGCATCGATCAAAGCTCCACCTCTCAACAGTCGATGGCTTTACTTGTAGACTTTACGTATTAACTGGTTGTGGACGTTTGCCAAAATATAAAAAGAGACTTTAATGCAAAGTGATATATATATATATATTTATGTTAATATTATAATAGATAGTTCACAGTAAATTGTAGATTAATGGAATGTTAGTGTAGACACTATCTGACAAAATTGACCAGTCAAAACAATTTACTGAAAAAAATATATAAAGATGGTCAGCCACAAATATGATTCCTTGAAACAATAGTACTACAGCTGCATTTCTTATATTATTACGTAAGTTCAGCCTTATGCAAACTGAGTAAATGCCAAACAGTAAAGATGCTTGTTGAGGTGGTACGCGAAATTGTGAAGGCTACGAGGTAACTGATCTACCTTGCTGGATTATCTAGGTCTGCCCGGATAAGGTGGCATCATATGGAGGCTTTGTGTAGTCCGGAAATATGCACAATGACGTAATATATACTACTAGATTGCACATCGTTTACCTATCAGGTATTGTAACGTAAATTTTGAATATAGTCAAGTTTGCATGTTTTGTAAAGGAAAGTTTTCTTACATTTTGTGATCACATGCAATGCATATAATCCTTACATATATTGATTCGTTTCATTTTTGTTCCCCTAAATTCTTCTCCTTTGGCGTATAAAGCATTAGTATACAAACTATCTGCTCATGGTATATCCCATCAATAACAGTAAGTGTGTGCTTATTTAAGACTTTCACAGCATTCAGTTATGCATTGGATTTGATATTTTTGGTAATATCTTGTTTGTATATTTTTCCCGTATCCAATCGCTTGGCCCTGGTAGAAAATGGGCATACAGTGAGGTTTTAGGTAGTTTTGGGTCGATAATGTTGACTACATGTGTAGCACATCCGGGTCCAATCGATACGAGCACTCATGTCAGTGGAGAATAGCGTAGTTATCGTGAATGTGATGAACATACATGCACTTGACACAGTTTGGAGGGAGTATTAATAAATTTATATGTATAAATAGATTCAGCTTTCATAGTTAAAAAAAACAAAGCAAGACTGAAAACAGAGACATGGATCATTTTTTATATTAGTATGGAGTCTATGCTATATTTGGGTATTAAAAAGTGCAATATAACTAAAAGCAACCAATAGGAAACCTAAAAAAGATACCTGTTTTTACCATTGCTGGAACATTTTGCTTTTTTTTTTATATAAATACAATGTACGTCAATATGTAATGGTTTTAAAAATAATATTTAAGTTGATTATCTTTAAGTTTTATTATATTAGAATCATTTCCATATACAGTTAAATGGACACATGAAATTACTTTAAATTATATGATTTTTTTTAATCAGGACGTATATTCATAAAGATCAATCATGTTCTATTAAAAAAGTAAATATGTTGCATATCTATATATAATCGATTTCAAGTAAAGATAATTTTAATGGAATATTGAAGCTATCCATACTTTTGTTTTTTGTTTTGAATTTTGTCATGGTAGTTTTAAATGAAGAAAAAACTTTAGAAAAAACGTCTTTTGAATATATCCATCAACATCCAATTGAGTTAAAATAACAAGATGCATTTGTTGATGACCATTTGAGATAAAATTATAGCTGTTTTACTGCCTAAACTTAAATTAATACTAACTTAAACAGCGTCAAAATAAAAGATTAAATCATAACGCGATCGATAAAGGAAAAGAGCAGGCACCAAAACAAAAGGGAAGACATCATCATGACTACATTCTTTTAAGATCTGGAATGCTTACTTATTTAGAACAAAAACAGCTGACGCTGTTATTGACAGTTGAAAGATACATCTGTGTAACATCAAGGTTATATTGAATATAATAATGATAAAGAGACACAGACAGTGTTTAACATCAATTTACTTACTTCTTGATTTTTGTTTTGAAATTGTGAATATGTTTGACATTTCTGACCATTTAATATAACGCAATTGTGATAACTTTCAATGAATTGAAATTATGATACTTAACCGATTTGACTAATTGATTATACCATCGAGGTCTGAATTGAGAAGATAACTTCTTTTCTTATTAATATGTTAAGATATTTCAAATAATAGTGAAGCTTAATCAAGAATAATCGGCGATTCGTTTGAATGTTAGTCAGACCGTTTAATACAGAGTCAAGTTCTTGGTAAGAAACATTTATTGCATATTTCAAAAATTGTAGGCTTATTTTAAATCACAATAATTACGTTAACTCATAAGAAAAGAACTTGGAAATGAGATTACTATTTTCAAATTACATAAAGTATGCTCTTAAATATTAAGTCGGAATGTCGGTTTATTGCAAATGGAATCTTAATTATGCCATCAAAACACCAGATAAACATTGATTTAACTATGTATAGATAAGATGAAGGATAATGTTTAAAATACAAATAAGTATAAGCTGATCAGAGAGGATTTTAAATGTTACTACATCTCGCTATAATCCTATAATAGTTGGAGGAAACCTGGTGTCGTTTTTAACACTATGCCCACGAACTTGTGTTTACGTATCGAGCAATTGCAACATGTGGATTTATGAACTTTATAAATCATAGAGATCTACTATCTCTGACATTAGTAATACATTTTTAAAAAAAACTGATGCCAAAAGTATTCTTATATTGGAGATGTATCATATTAGCTATTCGATGCTAACATTTCTTTTGGTAAATATCTGAATATGACTGAAATGAATAGTTTTCCGAACATGTTTACCTCCTTATAGCATAAATATGTACGTCCTAGGGCTATTGTATGAAATTTCTAACAAAATAAACCACCACACTGTCAGCACTCACACTCAGCAGACACGAACAGAAAACAGAGAAACTGAAATAGAAGGGAAAGCATCATGGACAACCACAATAACCTGTAGGTGGACTGTTAATATGTCTATATTCCATATCTTTTAAAATTAGAGCAATACAAACGATGTAGATATTATTGATGTGTGTGAGAGTAGATAGTTCTGTCTATTTTACAATACCGATTGATCGATAACATTAGATAAGTAATATACATATGCGAAAGTTATTTATGTTATTAATTGTTTTGATAATTTATGTCATATAAACCTTATTGATTACTATAGACAAAAGTGTGAAATAAATAGATTTTAAAATATATAGTGACAGGCTGGTACATATACATATACTTGTGGATACAATCCATATCGCAAGGTACATGTTGAAATGTATGTTTGTATATATATATTGATTGAATTTAAACGTCATATTCAATAACTTAGGTTAACCGTCTGTTTTCCAATTTTACAGCGAACACTCCTGATTTACGCTCCAAACATGTGTTTTTATATTTATATATATTTCCTATAACATCATAAGTTATCAAGTCATTTTTGCAGCAATTTAGTGAAATATTTTTCAGTTAAGTGAATAATGGTTCATATGTTTGCAATGTGGCGTTGGAAATATGGCTGAATTACTTACAATCGTTCATATACAATTTACAACTTTATATTGTATATCTAAGATATTGTATACAATACACAAGCAAAGATATCGTTTCATGTTTAAGAAATAATATTTTAGAAATGAAAAACCCGATAAATCAGTACACATGGTAAATGTATCTATCCTACCTTTCGGGTATAACACAATGACAATTAATGGCAGTAGTAAACATTTACTTTGTTTGGCTGTCTTCGGCGACTATTATTTTCATATATGCTCCCTTACATCATTTTTCATAAAAAACTATAAAGAAACAGATAAGTTACGCTGGTGTTTTTATTGATCAATAAACCAACATTAATGCAATGAGACTCCGGTGAATTATTAATTTCTTATTTCAATACCGATGATGATATTCATAGTTCAAAGCGCTAGATTTATATCACTGCTGTACATATCATTGTAATTTTCTTTATCTAATCAGTAATCGACGAGTGATTGCTTAAATCTGTCCCAATAATACACTATAGTATAGTGACGTTCACGGTGCCATAACTAACCAGTCGTCCATGGTCTTCATGCTACCGTTGCTTCAGTACCTTCGAAACAACATATTCCGTGTTTATCACGTTCGTTAACACCATAACATTGCTTTCATTCAGGCAGAAAGAACTGCTCACACGTTTGTATACACATTTATAAATGAAATCATACTAAAACCTCCCTTGCTTAACGCTTCGTAGTCATATGATACAAACACAAAGAGTCGTTATTTGAAAATGTCATAATTAAATAATACCATTGAATAACGATAATTATATAAGGATAATAAATCACCATAACATCATTGTTAATCAATGTTATCATGATATAATGATACACATATAACCACAGATATGCTGTGCTTGATCTACCGACAAGAGGTTCTATTGTTGAAGGTTACAGTACAGAAAATGTCCCTAGCTGATGTTACTCCTACTATTATAGATGGTTAACTCTTACAGAATCTTTTTGTTTAATTGGTGCTTTTTTGTAAACTGAAATGTTTTAATTGATTGTTCAACTATGATTGTTACAAATCCTAATGCATTTTGCCCGCGAGTCGTGATTTTGTCGTTTTGTGTTGACGATGTGATATTTATTTCTTATAAAACTTTATTACAACTATATAACTTTTTTATAACTATTCCCACTTTTAGAAAATTCAGTGATGGATATTGTCTTTGTTAAATTGGAGCTAACATGCCCTTTTATGTCTCTGTTGAAAAACACCTTTATAAATGATAAACATACAATGATAATATAATTACTTAAAATAGGATACAATGTGTGTTGTTGGTGAAATATTCAGGAACAGAAAGTCAACGCAGCTAAATAAAATATTTATGTGAAACACATCCACATTTTTTCCATATGTTGCAATGATATTTTCCAAGACAAATCCTAGGGACATATGAGCATGAATTGTATATATTGGACTACCTATTTATATTTTCATTTCGGAGGGAAGGATAATTTGTTCTAATTTCACTTGCATATAGTATTTATCAATACATTCATCTAAAATTCCTTTGCCCAATATCATTCATTTATGACAATTTTTCTATTTTTATAACTAACTCTATTTTATAAGCTTTCACTGAGATATCTTGTAATAAATAAATTCAATTTTGACTCGCTTACAATTAACACATGATGCTAATTTCTTTCCAAAGTTAGTTTAGTTCCATAGTTGGTTACTACCATCATAAAATAAATGCATCCTATTAACATTTGCATGTGAACATAGCTTTTCTCCTTACCCTCCTTTTGGAACCAAACTTAAAGATGATAATAATACAATAAAATACGAACCAAACCAAGACATTCGTGTATCCTTTTATTCATTTCACAAATAGAGATTTTCAGACATGTGCATTGCATTAATTCAATGTTTATGATAATAACGGGTTTCTTTTTTTTCTTATCTTTTATAGTTGATATATTTAACACTATCAATGCTGATTTTTTGCATTTTGCATATTTGTTTTGTTAGTAGTCGTTTAGTTGATAATCGTGCTAAAATGTGTAACGCACAATTAATTTGGGAAATAATCATCCTTGATAATCTTCTTTTTTTTAGTTGTTTTTATTTGTTAATTAATCAGAAAAGATAAAGTTATCTCATCGAAATATGTATATGCTATATACATATATATTTATATGCTGGTAAAAATTTCGAAAAAGCTCCTAACCGTTTAATATATGTATAGTTCTATCATGCAATTTTGTTTTTTCGTTCTTTCAAAAACAGTAATATTTTGTAATTGACAAGCTAATATTGCTTGACTACAAGACATTGAACAATGGTTCATATACAATTTATTGTTGATGTGTATGTGTGAATATTTTTGATAAACGAAAAATTGAAAAACTGGAGATGCCTGGTACACTTAAAAATGACATAGACACTTAATGCAATTGATTGATGCTTAATATTTTGTTTGTACGGTATTTCTAGTTTTGTTTTTGCTACATGTACGTGTTCTGCACAATTAGTTTCGAACCAAAAATTGTTATTATAAAATAGTCCTATGAGAAAGTTGATTGCTATCGAATATATATGTATGATACATTCAAATGTTGCAGGAAGCCTTTTGCTTTGAAAATAATGCAAGCATTAATTAGTTTGCTATTACTATTGTCTTAGTCCATCGATATAAGTAATTATATTCTGATATATTTCTCATTTTAGGTTCGTAGCATCCTGAACGAAAACTGTCATTACATGCATTAAAAATAGAAAATTGCGTTTAGCCTGTACCATGTTTAACAGAAGCTAGGTTCGAACAGTAGTTTAATGAATATGCATAATTTAAGGTTTATTTGCATACCGTTTAAAGACAATACATTTATTGATACTGTTTTTCCATTTGCTTCTGTAAATTGTATGTTATTAAATCTTTCAAGGAATCTAGAACTGCATTGCCACAGTGCTGTACTCTTACCAAACGCTCCTATTATCTAATATAATTGAAATACAGTTTGAATTATGTATTCTATTAACATACTCAGCCAACAGAAACACCAGTTAATGTATTACAATCGATATCGTTAATTATATGTTTTTAGCATATAAGTGTAGTGAATGTGTACACTATCCAGTGACGGAAAAATTCTCTAGACTGTCAATGTCATAACTTCTTCTACGAAACAACTATGTTCGTAATGTATACATATACTATATACATGAAAGTGAAAGTGAATAAGTTTTCTATTCAATTAAAAAAAATATTATATTCAATATTTTATCATCATCGCCGTAAACGTGTTTGTTTTGAAATGTCGTTTTATTCATTTATTTCTGTTAAACTTGGTCAATATGTTTTATTTTTAAAATACATTTCCAAATCCTATTAAAAGTAAAAAAAGTTATTATCGAAAACCCAGTGTGTTTGTACCGCCATTTATTTATATTACTATATATAGTCAATATCTAGGACAGAAATAAAATACTTATGTACATTTTTTTACTAGGGTGTTTCAATACTTACCAACATAGAGCATGAAATGTAGTCAGCATTTTATCTCATACAGATAAATATATATATAGGTATACTTGATGTACATACGTCAATACATATACAAATGTATTAATGTGTATATATCTATTCATGTGTAGATATTTATAATTCAATATTAAGGAAAATCTCGACTACTCGTCGCTAGAAGTTTTTATCTCTCACATAAATGTTTTTTCTAAGAGATTCAGATACAGATATATATACGTATATATATATAAATATCGCATATAGATATCTTCACAGATAAGTTTATATGTATTTCAAGTTATATATAAATATATATAGATATAGAAATGTCTCATCCATATCATTTCATCATACTGAACACAAATCATTTAATTAAGGGAAAAAAATTAGAGATAGGTCAGACATTAATAAAGGAATTTATTTCTTTTAAATAATAGCAGTGATATATATCCTCTCACACCGTTATAGGTCCAGATAAAGATATTTGTAGTAATTTGGGTTTATTTTCCACACACTAAATGTTACTAATGGTCCGTTAAATTCCAAGGGGTCTACTTAAAATGGTTGAGTGAGAGTGAAGTAGGGCAGTCTAGGGTGTTCCTATCATACAAATATACATCGTAAAAACATTTTAAAGAATATAAAATATGTTTTTTTTTAAAGAATTCTTACACAGAAAGAAATCGATGCAAATTAAACAGGAATATATTATTAGCAGGAATTGGTAAGATGAGCAAGTATATTTGTAACGATCAAAATTAAACCATGTATAAATACTGACTTTTGCCTTTATTTAATGGATTATATAGCATGTTATAAAGAATTAAAGGGTATAAAAGGACTCTCCACATCTCTTAAAACTATCATAATCGTTATTCAACAAGATGCACCTAGTTGTATTTAAATCTTACCTGAAAGAGGTAGTGGGACATTTAATATATTTGTGGCAGAAAGTACTCTTGATATATGCAATTTTAAATCAGAAATGCATATTACGAAATGAACTTATATATCATGTTAATCAAAATGAGAAAGACATCTGTGGCATTCATTTTTTTTCTTCAGGAAATCAAATCTAATAATATTGTCCATATAAATATATTTAATCTATAACGATGCCGAATCGTACTCGTTGAAAAGGATACTTCAAAGGCAGTTAGTAATGATGATTAAAACAAGCGGATGATGCAATTGTCCATATGAGCTGTGTTTTGTTTCAATCAAAACAATGAGGCATTTTGTCATATGCACTGAAATGCACATAAGGTAACAGTAATTTAGAATCAATGTAAAATTTAAAAAACAACATAGAAACGAAAGTAACATAACATTTATAAATTATAGTGTTGGTACACTAAGAGAAATAGTATATTCTGATGTAAACAGAATTAAAAAAAAATAAAAATTCATAAGTGTTTTAATGCTCTTATATATTCGATATTATCGATAACTTGATTCCTATACCTGAAACTATGTATTAAGATACAAATTCATCATGATCATTTGATAACATGAAAATACATAGTGCTTATGTTTAACGCTATTATCAATTTCAATTAATAGCGCAACATATAGTATCGTGGACTTCTAATAGCTCATATACCAAAATTAGATTTAGTAGAAATATTTTTTTAATGGATTTATGCGAAACTAAATTGAAAATATTGAATATAAAAACTCCGATAAATTCCATAGCTTCAAATTGGTGTGGTCTGTCATTCGAATGTTAAATCTTTCACTTTTAATATATATATTGAGATATTTAAGATGTTTTAAATGATTATCTTAATCCGTGCTATGGCTTCTAACAGGTACACTATAAGTCAAACAAAAACTGACATATGAATGTGCTATATATATACGAGACCGGTTTCATCGGGCTATCCCCTAACTGCATTTCGTACTGCACTGCATTACAATATAGTAATACAGAACGTAGGGGTATGCAGCATCTAGGAGATACATGGGATTGGTTTCGGCTACACATAAGCGACAGACATCAGACTGTGTCAGATACATGAGACCAAATACATATAGCTGGTATGGCATCGTTCAACGTTTACAAATAGGTAAATATCATGTATCGTTGTTTTAAAATACATGTGTATAAGCATATATTTAAACTCGTATGTTTAGAAGTGGTTTTGAGTGTCCGTACCCTTGTAATTATATTCTCAGAATTTTACATATTTTAGCATAAACATGCATGTTATTTACGCTTAATTGAATACATACTGGGTATTTCTACTCTGTGTTTGTGGTGAATACTGCAACAACCGTGTCCGTATATGTATTCAAACACGTGTATGTTTTATCATGTATCTTTAACTAAACACTGATACATGCAGTGACATGTACACGTATGATTTTATCTCTAACATACAGTGCATATACTTATTTCTACATATCTCATTAGCATATCCGAGTGCGTTCTGTCTCCAGTACAACTCACATAGTACGGTTTTGTCTACTGATAATACACTTTTGTTTGTGAATCTGTGACTCACATTTCTTGCAAATCACCAGCATACCAGTGTGAGGCATAACAAAATGTGTTTTTATTACAACAGGTGAATCCTCTAGTTATAATGTCAATCGTCAGTTTTGATAACTATATGGAGAACTTGCAATAAATACAAAATATTTGAATTGTTGACACAACCCAGATAAAACACACGATTTTGATATATACTCAGTTACAGATATATATGATATATACTCAGTTACAGATATATATGATATATACTCAGTTACAGATATATATGATATATACTCAGTTACAGATGTATATGCATATGTATGTATGAAACATTTAAATCAAGTAGTTGCTTTACTAGGTATGTTCATAACCATAGATACTCTGAAACTAGATCATTGTTTTTTGCAAAAAACGCATTGTACAAATATATATGTATATATATCAAACAAATGATGCATTAAATATCATGCTAAATCTTCAAATGTTGTGATAAATGACCTACAATATTTAAGTATTGATTTATCAATTTTGGAATGCTTACATAACAAACTTTGACTTTGCAAACCAATAAACAATCATAATTTAACTGTATTTTAAAGTGAGAATTACAGGTTAATGATGAGTTTAGAAATGAGCAATACTACCGTGTTTATTTATTTTTATGTTAATTTGCAGTTAGATCAAATGATATTTGGAATTTTTTGCAATTCCTCCATTGTGATTCTGCGGCGCTAATCGGCTGAGTCCTACAGCTTGATCGTTCTAAATAAAGCTTCCAAATTTGAATGTTACGTTATAATGCTAATTCCCTTCATTCAAAGTGTATACCATAAACTAAAATTCATATTATACAATATGTTGTTCAATATGAATGCATTTTCTTCATTGTCAAAAACATGTCCTTAGAAGTTGTATAAGGGTAAATAAATTGGAAACGTCTGAAAGCTGCTACACTAGGTTATATGTTTAATGTTTTGTTTTATTTTAAATTAAATGTTTCAACAAATGGTGTTATATATTAAAATTAAATCGTTTTTACATTCCAAATGGATTTCTAGTATTTTTGAGTTAAGCTGATCCAAATACACAATCGGTATGCGACCTAAACTCTCGATGTTAAAGGAATTCATATTTATATCCGTTAGTATGAGTGTTTTAATTTGCAATCAAGAATCAAAAATATCAAGTGTCGATGATTTGTAATCTACTTTATCCATCAATTTCCTTACCATACCCAGTATAGTTATACATATCCCCCATTTCAAAATATGTTAGGTTAAATCATGCATGCCTTTAAATTGCCATTTTTGTATCACGAAAAAATAAAATACTAATTACAAACGGTAGATATTACTTTTTCACCATCCATATACTAACATACACACAAATCAAGAATATAACAAATAATCTTCAGAAAGAACTGCTATGTTTTCTATACGGGATCCTATGCAATGGCATGCATGAAAAATTGTTAAAATACATGTCTGAATTTAAACCACAAAATATGTCAAATAAGCATTATTTGTCACAGTAAGATGATATTAGCCAATATATTGTACTTGTTTCGAAGTTATGTCTCTCCGTCTGTTCAACGAAGCTATGTATATTCCATATATCATTTCTTCTGTGTATCTGGATTACAGTGTTTTTGCACATGTCCTTTGTACTTTATCGAATCATACTAAAATTGACATTGATATAATATTAATATTTTTGTCATTTATTTTTAATATAAATATCAGACAACCCACTTTTGTAATACTGCATTCTTAGTCATTCTGTACGTGTTCTTCGTATTTTTTTCAAATCATTTTGTGAATACTGTTGCAAAATATTCAAAATATTTGATTTCCTTTAAATACCTCAGTTACAACTTATTACACTGACAATTATACGAAAGTATCACCTGATTAGGGAATTGCATTTTACAATAAAGTGTCGATCTACATTGTTTAAGTTGGTTTATATTGACATTACAGGAAACATTTATTTACAACAGGAGACCCTAAAATCCGACACAGAACCCATTAAAAACAGAACGAACCAGTGTTGAAAGCACTGACTGTTTTGTTTTTTTATTTGTTTAGGTTAAACAATAACCAAACGTATGTTTCTATTCTTCTATTGTTTTCAAATTATTCATTGTCGCACATTTTACAATTGCTATTTTAATATTCAAAAAATATAAATTTAATTCCTATTTCCTAATTTATATAAATTTCGAAATTGTTTATACTTTAACATTTTCTCTTCTTAATTTCAAAGGAAACATTGATTATAATTATCAAAGGGGACATTGTATTAAGATAAAACTGTACCAAGCCGTGTTTTCATCTTTTGTATTTTCTTTGTTTGAAATCCTAACGAATGACAAAACAGAACATAGTCTTCCTATTTAGCCTGAATTTGATGTGCTGTTTGTTTTTGAAAATTTTAAATCCCAAATTATTTTCACTATATTAGTCACTTTTGTTTCAAAATTACAGTAACTACATGGCCTTGAGGTTGAATTTGAGTTATTCGAGGTCAAAGGTGAACCTGAATGGAAGCTGTGCAGGGTTCGATACGAAAGGCACCCCAGACAAGACTAAGTCCTCGCGCTTGGCGCGCGCGCCCAGCTCGTGAAGCTAGGCATATTACCACAGTAGTAGTTAGGCTAGAACGAGGAGAAGATCTTCTAATGCTAGAAGCGGACGTAGCTATGCCAGAACAAGGACCAAAGAAGGAACCAAGACTGAATTCGAGCGAACAAAAGGTAATGCATTGTTTCTTCTTTTAGTAATTTCACAGAAATCCCGAATGCTGAACAATTTTTGGAATTGGCGTACCGGCATTTTGCCATCATTCTTTTGCATCCTCGTCGTACTGAGTCTACTCGATATACACAAGCGTATTTATATATATGCAATGCCTTTACAAAATCAGCGCAAGGCAAATCTGAACATATATGGTTCAAAGCCCGTTTCTGTAGACTAGAAGAGTTTAAACAATTTGATTCGTTTATTAAAATAATTGTAATTGTTAAGAAATACACGTGTATTTGGAGATCAGTTTTAGCATAAATTTAGGAAATCTAACAGAACGAAGAACACGCCTAATTTATTATGCATTACGCTTTGTGATTGGCTGTAGATTGAACCTTTCTTCTTGCCGACGTCAGTGGAATAATTTGACCTTATCAACAATGACAAAATGAAAATCAAACAAGTCGTTTTTTAAAACAATTCCATTCTTGTGACGTCGAATAAGTCTCGGTACTGGCTGATTGGCTCTGAAGTTATTTTGATGTTAGCATCATCAACAGTTATGAAACAATACACCGCCGTCGTCTAGGTGCTGTCAGTGTTCGTCTGACAGCCTAACGCAAACACAAATCCTGTATCCTTGTCGGCAAGGCCTGGCTTTTCTAGATAACTTATATTATTCAAATAGGAAATATAAACTTTAAATGACAGTCGAGTAAAAACAATTCAATATAAAGGTTTCGATAAGAAAAAAAGGATGATTTATAATGTTTTGTTAGTATGCTATATCGCTAACGCATTCTATACGTTAGCATGATAAAAATAGGACTCAGACGACTTGGTCACGTGCCCACTGTCTGGATACACTATGTCGTCTGCAAAACTGATGATCAATTTTAACAGACATTTTAACTTTTGCATGTCATAACGCTAAGTCGGCTTTCCCTCACACCTGCCTAAGACACACCGATTACGTACGACTGTCCTGCTACGTCCGACAGTCATCAAGGCATACACACGACAGCGCGATCAAGCGTAACATTACCTCACTAATATGTATAACGTACAATGGTCTGTCTAAACCCAATGTTGTGCTTGTTTAGCTAGAGATAAGCATAATTTATGATGAGCCAAATCATATCTTGTCTCCCCCCATATTGTGTACAGTAACCTTTCTCACCTACCCTCTACATTAATAGTCGTGTAGTACAAATCCTTTACGAATATAACCACACAATCACATAGAAATATCCTCCCCACCGTTCACTGGTCACAGTTACGCAATGTCGTTCTGCACAGCAGTCTGCACACTGCACAATCTGCTGCATATCCTATGCACAATTTCTGGTGAGGTGTACACAAACGCTTGTGTTGATGCACTAATGCAAATTGCGAGTGCTAATCGCAAGCAAGGTCAAGTACGGGAAGAAAATCTAAACAAAAAACCATGGATATAACATCGTATATTTGTCGTGTGTAATGAATTGATGGATTGTAGGAGCCACCCATGGGATTTATGGATGTCGATAATATATCGAATATATACTGTAATCGTGGATAAATTGGTTATGACCTAGATGTCTGCACAATGTGCACATTGAGTGCAGACCGGTGTGTCTGTGTGGAGTCGACATGGAGTGTTATATCAGTGTAGTGGAAACACTGTACAGCCCACATTCGTTCTTATGTGCATGATGGCTGCACCGTCTAGACAGTGGGATAAAGTGCATAGTAAGAATGAAGTGTGCATATCAGGGATGTCTCTTATACATGAGCCACAAACAAATGTGTTGTATTCGTAGATGTGGTATTGACAGCTACATAGTAGTTCACTGTTCTACCTTGTGTAGACATATTTATTATTTACATTTACAAGTGAAATCGTAACACTATTCCACATAGGGGATGTATTTGTTCACACTAATCTATCTGAGTAGGGAATTCTTGGAGTATTTTTATGTATTTATAAATCTAGTACTGTAGTTGTATTTTGGAGTTCACGTTATGTCAACTCCTTTTTTTTAGAGGACTATGATTATTATTTGGTATATCAAAATACATAGATGAACAGAGGTTACGCTATCTTGTTTGGTTGACTCTGTAACACTTCTTATATCCAGCTAGTCAGTGCATATACTGCTTACATATTACACTGATCAATGTCAGTTTTAAACTTTTTTCATGCCCGGAGATAGAGACTTATAAATAATTTTATAACGCAAATCCTCAAGTGTTGGAAATGTGTCAGTATTGTATATTTTACTCGTACAACTAAACACCCAGCGATATCATTCTTTCTATTATATTTAATAGTGATTTGTGTGCAGCTTAGGTTCTGCTATATTTCATGAATAGAGCTTTAAACACACAAGCCGGGTCACCATCATTTAAAAAATGTTTACTTGAGGTTTGAACTAGGAGTGCTGTTTATTTTGACAGCAACGATTATAAACATACGTGGATAATATCATAGTATAATTAATCCTATAGTACATTTCTAGGTTGGAATTCTACTGTTCATATGATTAAGAATGAAACAAGGGGTCAGCTTTATGATCTGTTCCTGTTTGATTTGTGACTTAATCCCACGATTGAGTAATACACTGATAACACCCCTTTAGCATACCTTAATGTACCTATCTATGAGGTGTTTCTTACTTCACCTCTCAACAGTAACTAATAACACATATTAAGTATGAAACCCGTAGCTTTTGGAATGATTTTCCCTATAAATATCATATATAAGAGCCATATCTTCGCTACAAATGGATATCAACGTTAGCTAACAGTAATTAATGTCTTAACTGACTAATACATTTTAGTTAGGTTTCTTTTTTATATATATTGAATCGTATTGAGGGAAAAACCCTTTAAAAAGGTTTATCTTCTATAACTATTTCCATTTAGTAAATCGTTCTATGGTGTTATTATTGAAACCTGATAATATTTTTCACACTCACACACACATACATATATATATTAATACACATTAATAATCTTTTCGTTGTTTACACTCTATATAATTAGCCTTTGTGCCTAAAAAACTTACATTTTTATAACTCGTTTTGAGATATATGCATCAGCACTTTTTTTAAACCAGTCAATTATTAGCCTACCTTACAACATTGGTGGTTCATATAATAATTCAAAATTGTATTTATAATATTAAGTCCCTCGGGTTAGGTATACTGTGAGATTGTATTTATAATATGAAGTCCCTCGGGTTAGGTATAATATTAAGTCTCTCGGGTTAGGTATACTGTGAGATTGGGGACACTTCTAGTCGCTATAGACGTGTTAGCGTTATTCATTTTACCCATGTGGCTATCCAGTGAGCTATTACTCATGTCCCCCGTACTGGCATACTGTCTGTAGACATCCTATGAGCCTGTTGAACTTCAACCCTACGTGATCTATCCATATAAAATAAATGTATATATATACAGACACCTCTAGAGCTACGTAATTTAGATAGATGATGTAGACAGTAACAGTGAGATAAACATGTGGTCATAGTTATGACCAATACGATAACCACAAATTGTCTTAATGATTGAGTTATCAGAACTTGTAGTTGGGTTATATTTGTGAAAGTATCTGTTTGATAATATAAAAAAAATGATATTATGTATAAAGAGAATTTAAAATCACGCGTCTGTTACACCAAATAATCTCTAAAATCAATCAAGTACAAAAAAAATAAAGGTGGTTGTATTTTAAGTTTGAATAATATTCGTGTGCTGTTCACTGACTCGCAGAGGTTATCGGTTAAATGACCCCCTAGATGTGTCTATTATAGGTTTATGACCGAACTGAGACATTCTGTCAAATAAAATTATAACTGTTAGGAAAAGTATGCAGTATTAACAATATTTTCTTGAATAAAAACACAGTTTAAAGCGCTTTACGCTACCAGTATTATAAATATCATGATACTTAATAGTGATCAAAAAGGTTGAGATATAGGTATATATTTTACATGATTATGATGATGAGGTGAACAGTGGTGATAGATCCTATTGATAAATATTGTTTATATATTTTTAAAGATGTCCTGCCTGTTTCATGAAATGCTATCAGCCAATACTCCAAGTAGAGTAGTAGAACGTATATGATATATAACAGTTAGTGTGGTATAATTATAACTTAAAAGATGTGTTAACCTTAGCATATATGTAGGAAGTAAATATTCGGTTACGTTTTATAAGAATTCTGAGGGGTTTAGGGTTACACACACGAGAAAAGGGTAGGAAGGTACGTTGTATGCAATTTTTGGTATGAGGAATAAGCTTGTGATTTTACCTTTACTTGTTAAGAAATGGAATGCAATTAGAGAACCTGAACAGACTTACTTACAATGTGGTCCATTATAAATGTCGATTACGTTACATAGGGTTAGGGTTACATCATATGTCATGCTGGACAATGACACTACATTCACGACTAAGTTCGACTTTGGTATTTACACCTATTATATTGCTACTAGTGAAGTATCAGGGATTATCAATTTGTAAATAGAAATATTTTTTACTGCAGTGAAGATATCTAAAATATTGTCTTCTCACATTTGATGATATAAGATCCTTTATAGATTTGATATTAACTAATCAGAATGGAATCTTCTATTCACTGCATTAAAATACACAAAAGTTCTGTTTAGCTGCAGATGGTGCAACGATAAAATATTAGGTGTTTTGTTGTTATTGATATAAATACATAATTGATAACATTAATGTTTAATAAAAGGTATCAGATAATAGCAGAAAACGGTATAATTGCTTCGATCAGCCGATTCAAAATGGCGGAAGTCCTTGTTGTTAAGCGTGACGTCATTAGTATATGATAATATTAGGACGACGTTTGTCTTCGAACTTTAACAAAAAGGTTATAAATAGAAATTGTAATGATTTTCTAGTTGAATACCGGTATTCTGTCACACACGCGAAATATATGTGTAATTCAACGGGAAACCATTATATGTCCTCTATATTTTTGTGTTAAAATAGGTCATAGATACAGGGATCGAAAGTAGCGGATGTTTTCATTAGCGACAGCTACAGTGGCGTGACGTCACAAAAAAAATATCGATGAACATATTTGGCCTGTTTAAATTAGGTTTCAATATTTTTAAGAAAAAAAAGATTTCAGTGTTTATAAAAACTACATTATTGATTATTACGAAACAAATATATGTAGTTGCTTGATATTACGACAGTTGCTACATGTGACACTTATTACACCGAAACACATCTAGATTATAGGGACTCTGTGACTATTTTGTTTTGTTTTGGTGACCCTCAGGTCGAGTTGAGTTCCTTTTTTCCACATGTACTGGCGCTGTTCTGTCGTTATTAGTTTCCCATTTTTCTCTGAGTTTAGATAAAAATATGCAGATATAAGCAGGTAAGATCTAGAAGTTCTGATGAGTTCTATAATTGTTTTTACGTCTGTGTTAAATTTATATTATATCACCCACGTTGGAATTCTGAGATAAAGTGGATTTTTCATTTCTCTACACATCTGAATAGTGTATGGCAATTAAGTTGGACGATGGAAGACGAATTACAGTCCTTAGTTCACCCATGTTAACCGTTTGCGGTTTGTGGTAATACATGTGAGCGTGAAAACGAATAAGAAAGTACATAGGCTCAAGACGTTATACCTCTTTATTGCTTTTATGATTTATTTTACATAATAATGTAACCAAACAATAATTGCGGTTGTACACAGTGTATACATGGTGGGACATTTATCCAATATGTTATTACATAATAGAGCATCTGTGGTTCGTAGAATCTGCATAATCGCCTATGAATGTGTTAGCCAATACACTAATAGTATTCAATAGGTGAAATAGGTATGTGTTCAATGTCTGCTTCCGCAGTACACTATTGTGCTAATATTTCTCATATTTTGTAGTGTCTACATAACTATTTGTTTATGTATCATGAATGTTGTGGAAAACACATTATTTAGTTCATGGTAAGATAATTAGGATCTAAGTTTTAAACTTAAAGTAAGAATCATTTGAAAATTCATTCCCCTTATCATATGACTGGGTTTACTTTCACAAATTAAGTTTTAATGCTTTAAAATAGCTAAATGGTTTTAATAATTATCTTATATTAACATATGAACATTTATAGTTTGATTTTTAACTTGCTAATAATAGTTTTGTATTTTTTCCTCAAAACATATTTTGGTAAATATCCAGGAAACCATCTATATTTTTGGTTTAACAAAATTAATGTTATTATCCTTATAAACATATCTGCACACTTAATAGTATATAATGTAACCTTTGACAGCTCTTTCCTTTTTTTAGCTTAAAACATAATTCATCAGATGAAATCATTTTGGTGGATTATACCAAAATATTGTGGATAGTAATACCGCTGCAATCCTAGAACACTACAAGGACATTAAGATATATAACGGTCTTGTGTATATTGTTCTATTGTACATTAAGATATATAACGGTCTGGTGTATATTGTTCTATTGTACATTAAGATATATAACGGTCTGGTGTATATTGTTCTATTGTACATTAAGATAGATAACGGTCTGGTGTATATTGTTCTGTTGTACATTAAGATAGATAACGGTCTGATGTATATTGTTCTATTGTACATTAAGATAGATAACGGTCTGTTGTATATTGTTCTATGAGAAGGCTGTAGGAGCTTGACTGTACAGTGTATTCTGGCCTCGTTAGAACTATCGATTATTATAACGATTGCTGGTAATGCTATGGTATGACGTCATATTATATTATGATAATGAAAATAGTAATTTTTCCTGAGATTTAAGTTCCCTTCTTTTATTATATATTGTGTTAAGTCATTTAGTTTACTTAAGTCAACATTTTACAAAACGTGGATTAATAAATAAAGTATATATCATGAATTTTAAATAACATTTAATTTAAAGATTATGTTTATAATTCTGAAGGAGGTTTTATTACATTGAGTTATTTACCAATATCTGATCTTTTAACAATTATTTCAGCTATTTCAAGGATTGAATTTTATATTTACGTAAATACGTTATACTTTATCAATTTTAAACATGATTTAAGTCCGATTTAAATAAATACTTCTTACAATTTTAACATTTACATACTGATTATATACCCTATTAGTTTAAATACTATGTCTTGTTTTAAAAGTATAGATCTCTCAGAAGTACTCTGTTAAATGTTATCAATAGTCGATAGCTAATTTAATATATTTATGGTGTATATTTTAACATATTGGATAGCAGATTCAGTAATATATTAATTCCGTGTTAAAAATAAAAGGTGTTTAAGTTGTGTTTGAGTAAGCTGTCAACATTACAGGGTGCCTTAATGTTATCCTAAGGCAAACAAATATATATATATGTGTATTTCCTTTCCAATGAGAATTTGAGTACAGGTCTGTTGATAGTGATTTTTTGTTTTGAATTTTTTGTTACAGTGTCATAAACAAGATGGATAATGTATCAAACAAACCTCTCTGTAACTTTTCATAAAATGTCATTTTAACGGTTTTCAGAAATTATAAACATCATAGGAATACACTAAACCGTTTCGAAATGAATTGATTTAAAAAAAGATTTGATAAGACCAAATTTCCGATTTCGCGGTTATAAAATGTTTGAAATAGGCAGGGATTCTTCCACGATTACAGATGTATACGTGAATAGGATCTTTTGATAAAGCATGAATGTTTAACTTAACAGGGAATTTATAGATAAATACCCCGAAATGAGATTTATGTAGACACAATGACTTAAGTAATTTGTGAGATATAATGAGTATGTACGATAGGAAAGAAAGGATGAACGATAGGGAAGAAATAGTGTGATTATGTATATGTATTAAACGGAATACAAATATAACGTTTTGATACATGTCTACATCGTTTAAATGAACAGGTTCCTTCATTTAATTATATATCTGTAAATACTTTATTATAATATAAAGGCGTACCAGATTATCAGTTATTTATCAGATTTTCTTGTTTAAAAAATCAAAAAATATATATAAAGATAATCTGATAACAAACTTGACAAGATATGTTATATTCATTGATATACATAAAAGGGGTGTATGAAGGGCTGCACTTGTGATGCAGATAACATGTATCCTTCTGAACCACCTATTTATCCTTCTGAACCACCTATTTAAGTCTTCGATATATGTACTGTCTTTCCTTTTAATTCGGTTTTTCCCTACTCAGCATTAAATGCAGATTTAGTCCTTGTGCGTAAACATTGTAATGCACATATATAAAAATATTGTATTATCCTTTTGTCCCTATACAATAAAATATATATATAATACAATATAACCATATATTTAAAAAGAAACAAAAAGCAATCAAAAGTATTTGGTAATTTAAACAGGGCAGCATTGCATCGTTTTGACATGTAATGTAAATCACCTGTAATGCATGTATCTGTGCATATTTTACCGACCTTGGACTCTGACACAGTTCTCCGTGAATAAGCTTCTGTCAACCTTGTGTAGGTGAACTTTCTCTAAGGCTTTCATAGATTTCATTTGAATGTTTTAGCATAACATTTTGCATGTTAGTCATAATATGTAAATAACAACATAAGTATGCTCTTCGTATGTCGTAATCAGTCCTCCCTGGATGTGAACATTTGTATTATTATCACAGGTTGGTAGATTATGTTGCACTAAGATTTATACCACAGGCGTATCTAGACGGTTTGGATATGCGACAATATTTGCATGTATACACATTGTGCGGTCTAGACATGGGCTAAAGTGCATTCTGGTAACGTGGAAAACTCCAGGGCCTACTTAATCAGCTTTAATTATAACAACATAACCATTTCGTCACGTTTTCCGTGACATATACAACCATAATTTGAGTTAAATTAGAAAATATAGGTTAGAAATATCCCAAAAATCCTTACTTCCCGAGATATTTTCAGTTATTTGAAATAGTATGATAAGACTTGTGTTTGCAATTTGCGTATAAAATTTCGTTAAGCTAACTATGCTACGTGATATGTGCTTGCAGACTGTAACATGATGTACTCGATAGCACAGACATGTACCATATCATATAAAAACTGAAAAACGTCTAATACACATCCTTACACAAGTCCGCATAGCAAAGGATAATAGAAATGTTTGTTTTTATTTATTTTTACATTGCTAATCAATACAACAAATACACATGATTTATATAACTCTATACATCATTAAGTAATAACTACATATAAACCATATGTCGCGTAAACATTTCATTTTTTAGCAAAACAATTCTTACAAAACGATGTTTTCCGAAAAAGTCAATATTTTAATATTAACATCAATGTTTAAGTTAGTTTGATATATCACCGCTTCACATTAAGTTTCAATAATAAACTTATTCATTAAAAGTACTTACCAATCTTAGATATATGTGTCCTTGATATATGTATATTATTTAAACCTCGATTATTTACGGTGTCACTTGAATGTCTGTATGAAGCCAGACACATTGGGCTCTACCTGTGAGACTACCTTTATCATTATAAATGATGCTTACGTTAATAATACAACTCGATATACTGCAGTGTGATTAATGGTCTTATAATAGCAGGACTTATATAGTAAAGCTTGGTCATGTTAATGCATCATGGCTCGGCTTTAGAATGCAGCCCGCTAAATTGTGCTTGTGAGGAAAATTGTGTTGGAGTATAATTGATTATCCGTTCCGCCTGACGTACTATTAACGGTGTGTATACCTCTCTTTAGTGGCAAAATCGGTCTAAATTGCTTACAAAATGTTGTAATTTACTTAGTTACAAACGGATAATTGATTGCTCAACAGATTAGGTAGAACAAGTATATTAACGGCTGGCTATCCTTGGCTATGCTGACCTTCATAATGACAGTAATATCGGTAATAACTGTCAAAAGATAATTGAATCACGTGTAGTTAAGTTTATATGTATGGTTAACGTCATTCCATGAAGTACAAAAGCAGATCATATTTAGTGACTATACAAAATGTATCATTTACATAATTTTCATATTAAACAAAAACGTTCTTCTGAATTTAAATAAGATAATAGTAAATATTAAATAAATTAATTTATAGCAAAGCATTTGTATAGCATTTTGGCAAATAAAAGCATATTACATGTCCTGATAAATTATAAAACACGAAATCCGATATATTCAATACATAAATGTACATTACTTCCCTTCTTCAGTATACATGTTTACGCTTCGAAATACCAATAAATACATATTATCATATAATCATCTAGGTGCCTTATATTGGTAGATAATATTAGTTCACGCTATTCATCAACTATGGTACGTTTTGCTGATTGGGAAAAATTGTAACGTAATTTATTAATATGTATACACTATATTTAACTTTTGTGTCTGCAATACACCCCAGAAAAATGTATTATTTCTTTTTCAAGATATGATCATAATTAAAATATGTGTATTCAGAAGAACACCTGATTTTTAGTTTCACCAAATTTGAACTTGACAAAAGAGGACGAACTTATCACGAAGCGAGAATTGTCACTGAAAGATTACTAAACTATAATGTGTTTAGTTGACCTAATGATGTCTTATTATTATGCACATCATCTAACAGTAATATAACACATATTTGACGTCACAATACAGAGCAACGTCTGACGTCATAACTTGCGAATGCAATTTATTGTTAATCAATTCAATATTTGTTTTAGCGATATATCGCGCATTGAATTAGGTATATCAAGTTAATGTGGATCAGTAAATATGAAATAGTATATGAACTTATTAGTCATCAAAAATTTAAGATACGTAACGAAGCATACAGTTGCAGACTGAGAGCAACCCAGTCTGTTAATTGGCGATTTTCTTGTAAATAGTGAGTTTTCGCATTTCGTAACAAATGTTAACAGGAATAAGAAAATCAAATAACATTTATCATCAACATAAAAGCAGTCTTATTAAATTTGTTCTTCATTTTGTTTTGTTAACTTAGTGATAGTATTCACAAATTAATAAATAAATTACAAATATCAACATAAATAGCTATATACATGTTGCAGTTTCCCTCTAATAATATATAGCAATAGAAATATATAATGATTAAAAAATGATAATAACTATTTCATATTCGATCTTTTTATAGTTTGGTACGTACATAAATTATTTATAGTTGAATCTTAGGGCTTTAATATGTATTTAGGAGAGGAAATTTCTAAGCCCAATGACATAGGAACTTTTATACTATTACTTCAAAGATATTTGGTAACATTTTCAAATGTTAATTTTTCCACATTTTAAAACGTACGTAGACACTAATACAAATATTAAGAATATATACATTGTCTGTTAAACAATTCTGGATCCAGTTGCCTAGTCATGTGGTTTTCAAGTGGCTGACCTAGACAACATATTGTATTCATGAAGCTCCCATAGTGACGTGAGCGAGGCTAGATATTGTCGGCTTCATAGTGCTTTTCCAGTATGAGTAAGGTTTGAACCCAAGAGTTAATAATCCCGCCAAACGAAAGTTACCTACACATTGGTGCCGACCAACAGGCAGATGTCTACTAGATCGTGACGTAATGAATACAGGATACGTTTCGCTTTTCCTTTATACCATTATCACAGAACGAAAATAATCAGACGTGTTCTGATTTCAAATGTATGGTTTAACATGCATCTATTCGTCGATGTTATAGAAACAGACAGTAATCAAATAGTGTAAGCTTATCAGTCTGTTATCATTCTGACCCACATTTAACATGCAGTGAGATACATGCCAAACACATGTTGAGGTATTTAGGGCACTAGGTATGTGTCATGGTCTCCACAACGGTCATGTGTTGTGTTGAGGTTAGAGACACTGTCTGACTACCAAAAATAGAAGCAGCAGAGGATTACTTTACTGGCTGTGAATCCCACATCAGTGAACTGATTAGAGATTGCATCATGACGTATCAAGTCTGATACGGTCACTGCCATCTTAACTTAATAAGAAGAGGAAGAAGAAGAAGAAATATATGTTTTATACATTTATTAAAAGTTGAAACAAATAGAAAAACTTAGGATGAAACACATTAAACGTTCATCATTCAAAAATCCTATGGAAACATTTCATTCACGCAAATATCTTGTGGGAAATTAATTTGGAAGATGGCATAATATCTTGTTAAGTTGACAAAGCTTTTTATAAGTGGTGATATTGATATCATATTCATTGATTGTGTCAGTGCGAGATGTACTGTCGAATGCCATAGAAATGTTGGCGACCTTTTTTATAACCCATATAAGCTATGCATTGGTGTCATTGTGCATTAGAACATAATTATATCTAGATATACACTATTACTAAGGTTAAAGGTAGATGTTTGAGTAGAATATATATCTAGATATACACTATTACTAAGGTTAAAGGTAGATGTTTGAGTAGAACATATATCTCGATATACACTATTACTAAGGTTA
>JAUMHH010104423.1:0-21566 GCA_032359455.1 Chlamys rubida
CAACATGTAGAACATGCTTTTATGTATGTCAGGTTTATACAGAAACTTAAGAATAATTTAAACAAAAAATAATAATAATGTAGTGAACCTGGACTGGGTCCACAGTCGGCAACAAAGAAATATAGCTCAATTGGTAGTGCATCCGTCTAGAGTTCAGAGGGTCCCGTGTTCGAACCCTGGTCTGGCCATGCATTTCTTGTTCTCCTGTTACAATAAACAAAAATCAATGTACTTTGTGCATGCACATTCTACAACTTCCTTTCTTTTCCCAAAGATGGACTTGGCTAATTTTGTGAAAGGTTTTTTTAGCTCACAGGGCAAGGTGAGCTTATGCCATACTGCGTCATCCGTCCGTCCGTCAATTTTTTCTTTTGAACAACTTCTTCTTAAGAACTGGAGGACCTAGGGTCAGGATATTTGGCCAGTAGGTACCTGGAATGAAGTGCTATAAAGTTTCCTTATTAAAATGACCTTGACATAGTTTCATGGTCACATGGGTCAAACATGTTAACAACTTAAAACAACAATATCCTAAGAACCATTTGGACAAGAGTCATGATACTTGAGTTTGTGGTCAAAGGTCAACTTTGTTCATAAGTGCTAGTTGGGGGATAAACGTCAACATGGGTTAAAAACTTGATTAATCTTCTCAAGTTCTATAAGGCCCATGGTCATGATATTTGGCCAACAAGTACCTGGGATAGAGTGCTATCAAGTTTCCACGATAAAATGACCTTGACCTAGATTCAAGGTCACAGGGGTCAAATATGTTAAATACTTCAAACAACAATATCCTGAGAAGCCTTTAGACTAGAGTTGTGATACTTGAGTGTGTGATGTAGACCAGCAGTGCGAATCTCCTTCTATATTACAGTAATGAGGTCAAATGTCAACTTGAAGTGCTAGCTAGAGTCAAAGGTCAATGTGGGTTAAAAGTTTTAAAATTCAAATTTCAAATTTCAAACAACAATATCTTAAGAACCGTTTAAGAGATGTTAAAATGTCTTGTGTTCTAGTTACCAAATTGGGTCTGAAGTCACCTATATGTCAATTTCATGTAACAAAAGAAACAGGTGAGCGATACAGGCCGTCTGGGCCTCTTGTTTGTACATATTGTTGATTTTTCCCAACTCAGAGGGTCATCCCAAGTGCAAGTTTCTTTTTACTTATCAGACGAAACATGTATTACCCCAACTAGACTGAAAATAACAGATATGTTTGTCTTTTTCTGATCAAATGCCATACATCTGGACAAAAACCCAGACAACAAATGACATATACACAACAGGTATACAGAATGATTACCCCCTTATATAGACATAAACATCACATACACCTGTAAAACACAGTTATGGCATCATCCTTTGTTCTCAGTGTACATTATATAGTAGTGTACAATGAAGTAGCTGTCCATTATTAAGCTGGAACTATCCATTATTTTGTTAATAACGGACAGCTATACTGGCCTAATAATGGACAGTTACAGGTAACAAAAATATTTCTAAGCATCAGCAAATTTTAAAGAAAATCAACAATTTTTATTAAGATATGGCTCAACTATATATATGTTAATTTAAATAAAATAAAAATTAACAATAACTATAATTCATTGAAACACCTCAGATAGTAATATTTGATAATCAGAAATAATCAAGCTGCCCATATCACTGTTGAATTTTATTGAGAAGAAAAGTCTTTTAGAATACATTAATCCAACAGAATACTGTAAAACTTATGTAAGAGGAAATACAGTAATCCAGTAATTAATTTAAAATAAGAATATTGATGGAATAGAAAAACACAAATCTTGATTCAGGAATAATCCAACAGATCTTCACACACGATGATCCGTACTTGGAGGTAGAATTAATCCAATAGACATTTCCCGAGATAATTTAACTGCCACCAGTGTTGGTTTAGGTGATATTTGAGGTTTGAATTGATTTACCCTCTGCTTCAGGAATTTTTCTATTGTTTTTTCATGATGCATGCAATTTAAGTGCCATTTCAGTAAACTTTCACTTTTGTTCTCTGTTAAATGTGTTGTGTTAATCAACATGTCTTTGCATTAAAAATCTTCCAAAATGGTGTTTAAAGTGATATTGTCGTCTCTTGAGAATTACATGTTATGACCAAGCTAGACTGACTGTAAATACCCAGGGAACACTATATCTGTATTTGAACATGAAAATCATGTGCATTTCCAACTATAGTAACCCTACCTGTACCTGTCTAGTAAGTTAACAATATGAATTCATGCATGAATGACCATAGCTCATGCTGCATACACACCAATGCCTCGTCCATTCTAACACAAAAAGGTGTCCACTATTAAATTATACAAAGGGGTGCTGTGTTTTAAGTAGGAGAAAAGCCTCTAACTGTCCATTCTGTGAGAAAATGAACAGATCTTGGCCCTACAGGCCTCAATTGATTCATTCTCTCACAGAATGGACTGTTTTCGGCCTTTCTCCTTTAGGTATTACCTACTATACACCTGTATTACCTGTCTGACCGATGTTCTTTATTTACAGTCTACAGAAAGCGATGACGAGAATATTGGCGTCAATGCCAAGGTTTCGTTGGCCGAGTTCCAGCAGCAGTACCGAGAGCTGTCCGAATGGCTTGACCAGGTACTTCAGGTGACCAAGCGCACCATGGGGACTTTGGCCCTGTCTGAGAAGTACCTCACACAGGTGGGTAGACTTGTTAGGTATTGACTGTCATGTCTTTTGCATTTGGCATGTACATATGCATGTGCATCTCAAAGTCATTGTGGTTTGGAAAAAAAATAATTGAGTATACATGTAATATGAAATTAATTCTTATTAAAATTAAGTTAAATGTCATTAAAGAAAAACATTAAGGTACATTTTTGTGAGACCTATGTCATTAATATGGTTAATTTATTTAGATAACGGACATGACTTTATACGAGGGTAACTTTGTTACTAATTTACCTTGTACCTTTGAAGTATGTTACTATTTATAGCAAGACCTACTTTATTTTGAAATTTTGATGATACTATTTTAAGTGGATGAAAGTAGAAGAGATATCGTCGACGAGACCAAACACGGCAGTCTAAAATATAGAACAAATACAGCTATTATAACCCAGAAACCTGTCTTCTCTCAGTATGAAAGTCGTTAAGTCGTTTTCACAATTGCAAAAAAAAAAGGGCAGTTATATCTAGAAGAAAAAGCCATCCATTTTACTGAAGTTTAAGTTTGATTGATGACCCATATATTAGTAGTTTCCAATGTAAAATGTTTCCATTATAATAAAGTACTGCATCAGTGTTGGTCTGGCTACAGATCATGTGTTCATTGTTTTACTAAACAATAGCTTCCTGTCAGAAAGGTTAGAAGGGGCAGTGTGTATAATGTCATATAAATATTATTTAAATATTAAATAGGCCTGTTTGACCTTTTAGTAGGAATTATACATTATTTTGTTTAATAACAAATGGAATTGTATGGGGAGGATCTAATATATGTATAGTTACCTAGTAGTGGGCATGAACGGTTGTGAACATGCATAAAATGTTTTCAATACAAGCACCAGCCAATACCTGTTTATCTTATACATGTACAAATAAATATTAAAATTCTGATTGAAAATTCAAAATATTTCATTTCAATCAGGGAAGAAATAATTCGGGAAAGGTTTATTTTTTGAAACAAAATTATTAGGTAGAAAGATAGCATGTTCTTGTGTTACACCTTCAGGTGCGCAACCCAGTAGTGTTACACCTTCAGGTGCACACCCAGTAGTGTTACACCTTCAGGTGCACACCCAGTAGTGGTACACCTTAATTAAGGTCTGAGAAGTGTACACCCAGTAGTGGTACACCTTAATTAAGGTCCGAGACGTGTACAGGCAGTTGTCAGTGACAACAAGATCATTAGATGCTTGTAGCCTCTCTGCTATAGATACTGCCTACAGTAACTTTCCTGCAGGGAGGACATTATGTAAAATTAGTTTGATAAAGGAGTGAAGATCATCAATAAATAATTACTGTATTCTTAGAAACATTGAATAGAGTGCTGACCGAGATTGTCTGTACTAATATAGGATCAATGAGACTTGTGGTAACAGCTGTCTTGTTAGGTCACTCGACCTATACTGAAAGGTCATTGGGAGGAATAGGTCTTACTAGTAATTGAATTCATAGTTGGTCTTATTCAACTATTAAAATCTCTCCAATATTTTGATATCAAACATTTCATGATAACCAGCAGCTTACTTTAAATTTTCATATGATTCAGAAAGTATAGGCCATACATTTGGTGGTAGCTTATATTTATCCTTGTGGACATTGTACATTAAGTTTACCTTACTTCAAACATGTCAAAATGATATTGATCAAGACATATGATTCTGGTTATGTCATTTTGGGAAGCAGTTACTATGGTAACTGGTCACCAGGGTAATGAGGGTGTGAAAGGCGGACTTCCTGTCTGGTGTTGACTCACCATCAACACCAGCGTCCTAACCAGAAGGTGTCACATGTGTAGGGGACAGCGCCTCTCTGCAAGACACCACAATCTCTTTGTATCCATGGTGATTGTAAGGGCGGAAGTGCAGTAATAATATAAATGGATGTCTTTGTCATCATTGACTTGTAGTTTCTCTACAGGTGACACTTCATAATATATTATTGTCATGAAACCTACTGACATAATCATAATATATTATCAACATTTCTACTGGTTAAATACACACCAGTCAATTCAAACATGCATTCAACATCAACAGATGAAAACTGAAATAATTTCATGCCTACAAATCATTTCCCGTTGAGTACACATGTAAACATTATCATACTTCCTCATATTGATAGTTTGTTATTGTAGATGTAATTACCATATAGCCTTTACGTTATGTAATGGTCCATGACGTCAATATTTAAATCTGGAAAGATGGATTAATTTTGTTTTCTTTTTTTTGATGCATGGTGCTGTATTGTGCCTTTGTAAATAAAATAAAAAAAATCTATAGATGCCGCCTGTAAAATATATTTACTTATTCTACCAAAATGACTTCATAAACACAGGTGGTGTATACTATAATAGCCATCAGAGCCTTGTGTGCACAGTGTTTAGGGAGACTAATCACTTCCTGTTGGTTACTGTAAGTAACGAGGTAGAACTCCACAGGGACTTACACCAGGTTAGAGATATTGAGAAACAAATTAGTCCCCCATATGTCACTTAAGTGGTCAGTACAGATGACCAGCTGTACTGATGGTCTACTGACCATTGTACTAATGACTGACCAATACATCACTGTTGACCAGCCGTGACAGATCAGGGTGACCCATAGGAATTGTAATGTATCCTGACACCCTACATGTATCAATGTCCAGTTGGTGACATGGTCCCTAGACCAGACGACTTATTGTCCTATCTCTCCTATAGACTATTAACTCACCACTTAGTGCCTTGTCTCGTTTAGAAACGCATAAAGGTACATCTCTGAATATAAGTAATGATTATAATAAGGTTTTCCAACCAAAAAATAGTATACAACAAAATTGAATTAAAACCAATAACAACATAGTGAAACTTGCAATTGATAACTGTTGATGATTCAAAACATTAATGCAACTGTGGAATTTAAAAAGACGGTAGTGAATTTGCTGTATTACAGGCTCTGTCAGCCACACACAGTATTAAGTAGGTATGCACCATTAGTGTCGTTTGCTGCGGTCCAAACCAGTTTTACCCCACACTGACAGGGTAGGTAGCAAGGTGTTGGAGAGATGCCATGGGGAAAGACATTCAATCTTTATGGCCGTCTGGTTTGAAATGTTGTATTAGTGTAGACTAAGAGACAAAATTTATGTGGTTGAGGTTTTATCAAAAAGATATATATCATAGGACACATAGATTTGAGATGTTTGTCATTTAATTTTTCTGATTTTTTTTATTCTATATATTGCTGCGAGTTTGTCAGCTATACTTAAAAGTCTTTGATCGTCGCAATCTTTTTAATTTTTTTGTAGGCATTCAAAATGTAATGATGGAAGCATGGGTATTTTATATCTAAAAAGAAAGTTTTATCGTCATATCACATCATGTTTTGGTAGTTTGGATGCTTACAAGAAAATACATCATTCGGATGTTATCTGTGTAATTGTCACGTTTGAAGTCTAGCATCATCAATCCCTGTGATGTTTACCAATGTTAAATGTACCTATACATTAATAGAAGTTACCTGGATGGTCTTACTTTAAGACATGTCAGGTTCATAAAGACCAGTTCAACACTTGCATCTATTTTAATTAGGGCATATGTAATAAGTATGGTTTTAGGTCTGACAAAGCTTGTGCTAATGTCTTTTTTAAGGCATACTTTTAATTGAGTTTTTTAAAATCTAGGCAATCCCAATTATAAAGTAGCAGAACTCATTTTAGAATCGGAAACTTATAATACAGGGTTATGTACATGCTTTTTTTATTCCGAGTTCTACTGTGTAAATATATATTTAGAGCCTGCGAGATGTTAGATCATTTCTACAAGTTAAAGTAGTCCTGAGAAGCCTCTAGGTGTAGTTGATCATGTCGTTTGTCCGTGGTTATAACTGTTGACAGGTCACCATCAATCTCACGACCTGATGGAGCCTATCACACATTACCAGTCCTGCTGTCAGGACATCAGTTTGTTTACAAAATCAGTGAGATATCTCAGAACCTGGTACTTAATCAGAAACACCTCCTTGTATTTGTGGACTGATATCCTCCAACTTTAGATAAAGAGGTTTTTGGAGTAATATTTTATCATCTTGAATTTTTCTTAACAGTGTTATAATATGAAAAACTTAACTTGTCTAGATTACAGAGGATCTTACACAACTTTGTTAGTTTCCAAAATGTCCAGGCAAATAAGTTCCCATACAGAAAAATGATCTCATTTGTCCAGATCTTGTGTACATTGAGGACCCTAACTTTGAAGTATTATCTTTCTGTTTTCTCCTATTTGTTTACACCTTTATATTGTTTTGTAAACACGTTTACATTGTACATAAAGGCAATGTATATCATATTTAAAGCTGGAGAAGACATGTCATATGTCTGTGGTATATGTCCTGCTTTCACCCGAAGGCAGCCTACAGAATGCCTGTTATGTAGGCTGTTTATGATGAGATATACAGGTATATGTGCCTACCTGTATACTGAGGTGTGATTTAACGACTTTCTGACATGTACTTCACCTTATATAGAGATAAAGATGTTAAGGTTTATGTGGGACCTTCCCTATAAATCACAAATTTTGACATTAGATTTTATTTTTATTACTGTGCATGCTTGCCTGTAGGTTGTTTCTGGTAAATGACAGATGCCTCCTGGAAAAATATTTTTGGAAAATTGGAATATCTCTATATCATATGTATTGCAATATATACTTTTTTGATAAATGTTAATTTTACCAATTTTTTTTTAAAACCCTGGTCAACTGGTTCACTGTGACCAGGATCGGAAATCCTGTTCTATATTTTTATTGCCCTGTGTAGGTAACAGTATTGTGGGGACACAACATGGCTATATTGTCACTGCTACGCTGTAATAGGTAATTTGTCATGATGGATGGGCATCATAAATAGGAAGGTATGTGTTCATTATTGAAAGGAGTGGTTTCATGAAATATTGATCACGATAAATAATATGGTGGTTATTTTTTAGACATTGATGTGGCAAATGTTCTGTACGATCATTCAATAAGCTAACAAAACAAACTATTAATGGTTATTGATTGCTGATAGTTTTTTTTTTATACCAGGCTGACTATTTGACTTCGAGGGAGGGGGGAGGGGATAAAATATTGTTATTTTTACCCCCCAAAAAAACCACCTTCTTATTCCTGAAATTTAAGTGCTTTGGTGACTAATTTTCATATAAAACATTGTTTCCTACGAAGTAGTTTACTAAAATTTCTTGTCAACACAAAGGCCAGTTTCTTATAAACCAGACAGAGTTATCTCCCTTCTTCCTGATACATGGGTTTGATGTCTCTGCATGGCCATGGGTATAGACAAGCAGCATTTTTACTGACTACAAAATCATTTCCTCATATACATGCATGTACCTAGTTCCATGAGTGATTTAGTTTTATATTGTTTTAGTCTTGACTTTTCCCCTTAATATTCAGAACTATTCAGGTTTCAGGATGGGCTGGGTTACTACATTGTAGTCTGGTTATACACTTTCACAATCAATTCTGTTACTGTTGCCTGACAAAAACACCATTGCTTTCAGATATCATCAATGACAAGTTTGACAACCAAGTTTGTAAGTGATGTCGGTGAAATATCCATCCACCACCTGTAATTATGTGCTTTTTGTGTTGGAAGTCTAGGGGAGGCAACTCCAATAGAACTGTGACATCTGCTTTTACTGGTTCTGCACATCAATCTACAGTTACACCCTGTAATAAATACGCTGTTTACTCTGTGTACAAACTCACATACTCATCCAGGATAATAACTTCTACAACATTCCATAACTAAAAAGATATCATTGATTTCATTTAATATTTTAAACATGCATTGTTGCTCATTTTAACTTCATTGTAAGCTTACCAAAAAAAAAAACCAACAAATTATCTTTATTGTATTTGTTAAAACACTCCAACACATGTGGATTGTGAACTGCTGAAGTAAGCCAGTAAACTATACATTTTGTATCCAATCATTTAAATAGTACAGTGTATAAAAACTTGTATCTTTAAAGCTCACCTAACTGACTGTGTTGGCAGGTGGTACAGGTACGATAGTATTAGATCTTCCTAATGAAAAATCTATCAATAAAACTGCACTGATACTCAGGCGGACAGTATAAAATAATATATATCGCATCTCTAGAAGTTGTCTCTCATCCTAAATTATACATAGCATTCAATTTTATTTAACATCTTTTCAACTTTTCAATGAATACATGTTCTTTATTAGAATTGCTTAATGACAGTATCATAAAAAAATCATAATATTTACCGTAATACATGTAGATTATATGTTATATGTGTATTTATTTGTACTATAATACTATAGGTGTGTGGATCATGGTAAAATGTATTGTATTTCATTGTCACCAGATTTTAGTAAAAATTCATAGTGTAATTAATGGTATGAGGATCACATTGTATAACGTGTACTCTAACCTTCAGACACGAGGAAGTAACCCTGGTGACTGCTGAAGGATATTTATATTGTAACTAAATATATAATATGTATAGCTACTAACAGCATGTAAAACTTATAAAATTATAAAAAAATCTACACCATGTTACTATATATACTGAATTTGTCCTAATATTGACAATGTGTACTTCTAAACAGTTTGAAAAAAATAAAGATAAAATCTTTTAATATTTCCAAAAATAAATCTTAAAAAAAAGACAGTTTTTTTCCCCAATTAAGATGGAAAATTATGGGATAGGGCACTTACTGGGTCAAGTATGATTCTTATTTACTTTTTAAGACAGAAATGATTGTTGTGTCGCAAAAAAGTCCCATATGATATATGTGTGGTTGTTAACTCTACAGTGGCTTAGAACAATATGACTTTATTTGAAAAAGATCGGGAAAGGGACCTGTAAAAATATTAACGCAAAATTTTCAGAAATGATTCATGATAGAGCTTTGTTTCTGTTTATTGAAAAATTAGGCTTAATTAATTTTTTTTACTTAAAAACTATTATTAACTTTAGAAGTCATAAAAACAATAATAATTCAAGGATTGATTGTGAACGTAATTTACATCATGTGAAATGTTTGTTTCTCTTCAGAGCTACCATGAAGAGCTACTGAAGCAGTCCCCCCGCCACAAGCTCTTCAATGAATATGCCAAGCAGCTGCTGCAGCGCCGCTCTGGCTTGAAAGGGGAGATAATGAAATGCCTGAACCACGTCAACAGCCAGTGGGAGGTGGTGGAGAAGGCCGTGTCCTGTAAGGACATTTGGCAGGATAAGGAAACCATGCTCAAAGGTAAGACATGTACCTACAAACGAAACTTGATGAATTTTGTCTTCTTTCTTGGTTAATTATGTCATTTTGTTCCAGAACAAATGGCTATTTTTATGGTAATTGTCTATATTATTAATTTTTATTATTATTTATTTGACAGATCTTGAGGCAGACATTGTGTGCCTGAGAAAATGGCTGGATGGAGTTGAGCACAGTCTGTCAACCTTCCAAAAACCTGATTTCACTGATGAGGAGCTACACATGAAACTCCTTGAGCATCAGGTATGTTGTCTGATTTATTTCAATGTATGAAGTCTGCTTTGCATTAGAGCTTGCAAATATTTTTTTTTTATTAAAGGAAAATTTACAATGGTGTCAGTTGGTGACTGCCAAATTTCAAACAAAGGGAAACAACTGGTGTTTGTGAGTTTTGTGGTCAAAGGGAAATAACTAAAAAAAATAGTTTTTCTGTCTAAGGGAAATAACTCATGGAGGTTTGAAAGACATATTTCACAATGTCTTTGTCAGAAGTTTTGTAGAAAACCCCAATTTTAAATACCTTAGTCTGGATTTTATCTTTGCTATCAAATCAAATCTGAAAAGATGTGCCCTGGTCTAAAAGTTTATTTGATTGATTGCCCTACCAATGATAGAAGTAAAAACAGTAAAATTGTATTAATTAAGTAAGAAGACTGGAAACAACCACTACTTCAGATGGAATGTTACAGTGGCTTATTTGTTAAGAAATTTCACCTGTCCCATAACTTGTCTAAAAGTTAAAAAAAAAACATGAAAAATGGGAATAAAGGATTCTTCTGAGTGGCTGTGTTGTGTTGATTTAGACATCTCTGTTAAATTGAACCCTGTATAAACCAGATTTACAGGCATTATTTGTTTCTAATGTATAGTGTTTGATCTAAATGGAGCCTGTGGAATTAGTTAGCATGTCTATTTGTAATAGGAAAGCAGACACAGCGACAGTAGTGTTGAGTTAAGACAGGTCACACACATTGGTGTTCATTTTAGAAAAATTAACTCATTGATGTTTGATTGAGACAGGTCAGACACAGTAATGCCCGTTTTAGAAAGGTCAGACACAGTGATGTTCATTTTAGAAAGGTCAGACAAATTGGTGTTGATTTGGACAGGTTGGCCACAGTGATGTTCGGATTAGAAAGGTCTGACACTTTGATTTACAGTTTAGACAAGTTCCACTGTATGTCAACCCTAGTCTATTTATAGATGAACGCGTAACAGAACCTGCTTCACCATATACATCTGATCTATGTGATTCCAAACAGGGATAAATACCCCGAGGCCCCACCCCAGTGAAAATGAACTATAATTACCCTTTGAACATATTTAGATGTAGATTACACTGGTGTGTGTATTAGGGTCTGGTGTCGTCGCGTAGGAAGTAAGAGATTGATGGATGCTCTGGACTCCTAGTGACAGGGACGCTGGTGTGTGACGAGTTATGACGAGCCGTTCACTCACCTGACTTTTTACCTGCTCAGGTGTACAGGTTATAGTACGTAAATACATACCTGAGGCAGGTAGTTCTTAAATTGCTTCCTGCTGAACAGCTGATTTGTATATGTGTTTATCTATATTTACATGGTCACAAGGCTATTATTGTTACTGTATCTGTATTGTTATATACATGCTGGACAGGTATACAGTTACTATTACTTACACTGATATGGATTATTGGAATATTTACCTGTCTGTGTCAGGTATATAACTGTTTCTGATCAGGATCAGCAGGACATACCTTCAGTGAACATTTTATATGAATGACAAACCTGGGGATAAAAGATTGATCGTGTAATCTAGATATTCACAAAACATCTGGCTTACCTGTTGTTTCATGATTAATACCTGAGGACAAGATACATATCTCCATACCTAGGTACAAGTTAACGATATTAATCACAGGTAAGTGCTGAAATGTATGTTAAAACTTTAACATGTACACAAACTGTCTATAAGAATTATACTGTTTGTACAATACCTGGAAGATCATCAACGAGTAGACATTTACCTGTAGAAAAGAATGTCTAGTATTGATACAATATTACCATTGACCTGGAAAGGATTTGTGATTGATACCTGTAATTTGTATTATAAATAGATGGATTAGACATAGTAAAAGTAGGGAAATATTTGTATTTGTGATCACGTAGAACATCACCAATAGCTTTTAATTGACACACCCTGTCAAAATACTGACGATTTACAAACCATTGTATGTAAGTTTGTTCGAACAAGGCTCTTAAATACGAATTAAAAGCTATTTTTTTCGTTTATGTCGGGGATCAAGTCCTTTTATAGACTAACGTTTCATTCATGTAGAGAAAAAATTACAAAAATTCAACAGTGACATGTTTTAAATTGAAATATGCTGAATTGTTGTTGTGAAATTATATTTTAAATTTTTGTATACAAATTTTTGATAAATTCTTAAAGTATGTTCCTGCTGATTTTCGCACACGTTAATTTAGATATGCTGGATTGTTGTTGTGAAATTAGATTTGAAATGTTGAACACGTTTATTCAAATCTATATTAAACTTTTAGTATACAATTTTTCAATAAATTCTTAAGAATTTTCTTGCTGATTTTTCTGGAATAATTAATTATTGAAAACATAAGAAAGCATTATGGTAACTTATCTGTTACCTTGTATCAGAGAACTTCTGAGCTTTCCAGTAATATCACCAGCGATAAAAAATGTAGAAGGTAATTAAGTACCAGATTTTTTTCTTTTTTTTAAATGTTCCGGTCATGCTATTTATAATATGCACCTGAAAGTAAACATACAGATATATATCATACATGTTTATATCCACATAAAAACTGTTCCATTTATATTTAACCCTTTTACCCCTATGTAACTTCAGTAGACTCTTCCATGCATTGATATGGATGAGTCCATTACGGTATACATGCAGTGGTGAAAGGGTTAAGTAGCATCATTGTTATCCACAGAAAGAAATCTTAAGGCATTGTGACGGCTTATTGTTTTTTTTCATTTTATACAGTTTCATGTTTACCTGAATACACAATTGGAAGTAAAGGAACATGTGTTTCTCAAGTTTCAGGGTTATTCACGATTAGAAAAAAAAAGTGCATACAAAGCTTCTCTAATCTTCGCGTTCCATTTAGAATATCCCAACACCAACTGAACTTTATCCTGTGATAGATCCACCAGAAAGACACTTTATTCCTTAATAAGTATGATATGTGAAACCAGAAATGATGATGCATGTTTGCCTTCATATTGTTTTGAAGTAATGATTAAGTTATTTGCTTCCAAGTGAATCTGTTATTTTAATCCTACTCTGGATCTAGATTTACCCAATGTGGCTCGCTCGATGATAAAATAGGATAAATTGCATAAAAATATCTTGATTTACTTCTACAGTTTTGTGTCTACATCAGATTATATCTCACTTTCAATATCTCCTTACTGAATCAATAGCGATTCATTTCAGATTTCATCAGACTAAGCCCAATGCACTGTTCAGTGAAAGAGAATGAAATTGATTTTTACCCCAGTATAAAGTGACGAGCATGGCTTAAATAGAATGGCTAAGTGTGAATGTGTTTTATAAAAGTCATCTTTTTGACATGTTGATTGACAGCTGTTGTTAGTTGGTGTAATGAAGTGCAGGTCTGTGAATTGTCACAAAAGATTAGCGTAATGTGTGTAACAGCGGGTTGCCTTGGTGACGTGTCGGACACAAGCTGTCGATGTTCACTTTTATGAATAGGTCACAAGATTTTTGATACAATGTATTTTTATTTAATTTAATGAATTTGATTTTAGAAGTATAGGAGAATGAGTTCTTATGATTTCAATCTGAAGTAGTGTTTATAACTTTTTTTACTTTTTTTTTTTACGAAAGACTTTGACTGCAAAGTTACGACCATTTTAACCCATTTACAACCTTCTTATCCATTTCGTGTTTACAACTGTGTCTACCGGTGCACTAACGCAGGTTAACAACCATTAATTGTACCTGGTGTACTAGTGAAGTTTACATGTCGCCTTCCACGGGCTGACAAACGTTTTAAATAGTTTTAAAGGTTGACTTTAAGGAAAACTCCATTTGATTTACAGTAATGGCTTTATGTAGGTGTTAAAATCTATGTACCAGTAATCAGATGTAGTCTTTGAATACTGACCTTCTCTCTACTAGTGTGGTCAAGTATGCTGTTGCATTACAAGGATAACGTGTTGAATGTTTTTTTTTATTTGGAACCCGAACAATATCTCCTGGAAGTCTTCATTGTTAAATGGTATCAGCAAATACATCTGTCACATTTTAAGCTCTGCAGTGTAATCCAAGTATGGGAAATCTTACATTGTGCAGCTGTGGAGATTTGGATATGGGCTGCAGGCAGCTTAAACAGAACTGGTGTTCCCTGGTTGAAATATACAGATCATAATTCATCATGCTCCCCAATGCCAGAAAGCATTTTGGGATCGAAGTGTCTTAAAGAATCCGTAGCAAAAACATAATTGTTTTTTAGGATTATAATGTTAAATGCCCGGAATCATGGTGTTAAACTGCCTTTATCCAGTTAAATGAATGGTATTTCTTTTCAGTTTTTTTAACATTTGAACACGAAAAAATAGTTAAGAGTTTAATGTCATTAGCGTTCCAAGAGTTGTCCTGAAGCAGGGAAAGAAATCGCTCGCACAAGTTGGAGGTATACTGGTGAATTTTGACATCTGAAGATGTGAGGGACTGCAATGTAATCTAATTGTCATAAACCTAATCAGACTGGCGGTGCTATTGATCTGGGATGAGATTAGGCCCCGATTTGTCACTAAAGTGAAGGACGTAGCCTGAAACAGCGGACTGTTGTTTGTTAAACCCTTCCAGACCTGTACTTGTAGGGCATTTCTGGTACCGTGACTGCTATATTAAGTTGACATTTTAGTTTATTTCGGAGAGTGCCCTAAAATTCAATTCCATACACAGGGATAGTATACTATAATTCGTTTCATACTTTTATTGTAGTAAAACAAATCTTGTAGGCGCTTCCTGGTAAAATATGGAAACAATAGATCGTTGTGATTATATTCATTAAAATCATGTTATGTGGAGAGTTTTGAGGTTGAGAGAATTGTTAGTGAAAGGATAGTAAATTGATGTACTTTAGTACATATCAGCTTTGTGGAAACTATACAACAAAATACAAAAAAGAAAGGTTGATATAAATATTAATAAGACAAATAGATGTTACAAGGTCAATGTAGCTTTCAAAATACATTTGAAAAAGCTTAACAAAATGTGTCTCTTTAGATAAAATTGATGCACAACGTTAAAACGATCCGAAAGGAGCAACCCTCCTTTATGATTATTTCTAAAATTCACTGTCAAAGTTTTGTAGAATGCTAATTGGAAGTTGTTTGGATCCACTACTATACTTACTTCATATTGACTAGTGTTTAGATGAAATCCTCTATATGATATAAATTACATAGTGTTTAGATTGATCCAACTTCATTATTTATACACTAAACTACCAGAACAGATAAGTATGGACACGCAGATGTTATTATTTCCTTTTAATTACTTTCATTTGCAAAACAATAAATTATGGCATCCAATAAGATCTGGAAGGTTACATGAGGACCCAGACTGTGTTTATGTAACTGATCATGAATGGCCTAGATGTCTGGACATCAAGGTGTGGGCTGTAATGGAACAGACATATTAATTAAGTTTCTAGCAGACAGTTAAGTTATTTCAAGTACCATAGTGTTTCATTATTTAGCTCAAATCCTATTATTTTTATAGAGTAGTGAATAAATCTATTTCTGATGTCCCCTTGAGCATACATAAACATTTGTTTGTCAACTTATAAATTCTGTTTGGTGATTTATAGTCATCACAATATAAATCCTTCATTTATGTGGCAGAAAATTTTTATGAGGGATCAAAAAATGAAAAGAAGAAATTCTTTGAAGAATCAAAATATTTTGGCAGCTATGATGCATGCAGTTATTTTTTCACATCACTAATTTTTACTGATTCCAAAAATAATCTTCTGCGTGACATGATTGCTGTTAATTGGTTACAATTTGCTGGTGACGTTGAGTGTCGGCAATCACCTGGAAGTCGGCTCTTTGCTGTTAAATCGTTCATTGTGCATGGTAAGTTACTTCACAGCAGATTTACCTCCAAGCCAATGAGATTAATAACGTAATTTGTCTCATATTTGTACCTATTTTAAGCAAGGTCTTGCAATGTATGTAAAATATCTTTTATATATATAGTTGGAAAGTATAGCAAGCACATGCCGCCTCCTACAGAAAATCAATAGGCCTAGATTGCTTCCTAGCAGGCCTGCCGAGAGAGAGTGAAAAACTGTCCTTCGAGCAATCAACCAATCGGATGTATTGGTGCAACGGCCTCTGATGAAATTTGTTGCTTTCACTGTTAAAAAAAACTCAGGGAAAACCACACACACTTTAAGATATCTTATCCATTTTTTTTTCCGGTGATCATCGTTTTGTTGTTTTTATACATGTTTGGATATATCTGAGGCCTTACTTGTTTTGAAGCTTGACATGTGATCTGTGTTAGTGACTGAGATTGCTACAGAACAAAGTCTTAATTAATTTGTACAAGTGGGCAGCTACTGTCGCGTGATTACAACGAACAGACATCATCAGTGATCTACTGTCGCGTGATTACAACGAACAGACATCATCAGTGATCGGTGAGAAAGTTTCTTTTCTGTGGATTATCGATGAAAAACATTTCCAGTAATGATTGCTGGTTGTGTTTGTAAGTATGGAATAAGTGTGACACTGTTTATTGTGAATGGGAAAACATGTCTTCATATCTATTGTTCGTTTTGGTGTGAACTTTTACTTCTGTAGATGTGGTTTTGTCCATATTTCATTTTCTGTAATTCGTGTGACATCAACATAGCTTTCTTTGAATTTTACTTTTAACCAATTCCTCATTAATATAAAACCAGTTTAACTTATAAATTAGAAGAATTTTTATGACGTTTTATTAACATATCTCATTTCTTTTAAATCTGTTATATGACACAAATTGGTTAGTTCTCTTTGATATGTTATAAAATGTAAAATGCTGTAGGAATATTAAATTGCATTTGTTTTTACTAAATTTATGAAGTTAGACTCTAAAAAGACAACCTTTTTGAGAAGCCGTACATGTAATATTTTACAGTATGGTAAATTAAGATGACCTATTGGTCATGCCAGTCTTGGGTGGTCCATTAGAAATGGCAGTAATGGACACAGGTCAAAATGATAGCACTGTATGTGTGTCCATTTACAAATGGTAGTCAATATGACAAGATATGTCAGATAAATGTTCCTTCATCTTTAGACAGACTGACTGGTGCTACAAAGCTGACTGGTTACTGACTAAGAGAGACGGTTCTCTGTTGGAACGCCTAATTAGTCGCTACACTTAAAGGATGTGTATCTCACTTACACAACAGACTGTTGTTATTCATCAGATACGTCTTTATGCTAATATTCCTGTTAATAATGCCTCCCTATTGATCTATATATGTGGCGATAACATTACATTACGGACATATCCATATTGAGATAGACTTGCAGTGTAATGTACCCCCGAAGGCATATATAAATAGGCGTGTGTATATGATGATCTCTGTACTGTTCAAGTATGTACTTCTATTGATGAAAAACGTATATGGCCTCGGGCGCTCTTATCTAGCCATGTTTTCATTTATTAAAATACACAGCTGATGTGCAACATAAGGTTTTTATGATTTGTTGATGAGTGGGCGGGGCTAATGTTTAAACAGTAATGCCATATATGGAAAGTTGATGGAACGTCTTAGGTAGATAGACGGAAGGTTATGCTCCATTTAATAGGCGTCTATAGTTTTTCATTCGTTCAAACTCACCTGTCATGCTTTAGAGCTTTTCCTCCTTGTAACTTCGGCACACACTAGATGTACAGCATGTTTTGGTAGTCGTGGTTATGGGATATTTATATAACTTTTTCGAGCAGAGTCTTCACATTTGAGGTATGTTAAGCTTTTTATTCGATTTTTCCTTCACTTTTAAAGAAGGTTTATAGGGCACTAGTGATTTTTTGTCACTACCACAGAGGCCATCTGTGTTGCCACGTTGGTTCTGTAGTAACAAACCTGTGGTGAGCATATGTTATACCAGTGTGTATTTGTCACCCAACGACTCGTAAGTCTTTGGCCACGGTCTGTCGCTTTTCTTATTGAATAGTCATCCCCTGTGTTAAGAGCACTAAAAGTTATCTAGTAATAACTAAACTACACATCAAATCTGTTAATTATTTGTCAATAAACTCAGTGTTTTTTGTCGGTGTGACATGTTTGTGTTTACGTAGGAGTGTTTATAGTGGCTACAACATTTTAATTCAAACAGGGATAGATATTTATTTATAGGCCTTATCCCTTTTTAATCTTTGATCACTTCTTAAAAAATTTGTTGAAAACAGGTTTGGGGACATTTGAGGAGTTTTTGTCCAGGTTTTAAAAATGTATTGATGTTTATAAATTCCGCATTGGTTACACTTGGGTAGGTCTGAGATACAGAAATGTTCATTAAGGAAATGTTAAGGGAGGTAGCTGTGACATTATCCAGGTACAAAATGTCAGGTAGATTGTTACCTTAATTTACTGAACTGGAAATTAAACTGATATTTTTGAGAATCTACAAAATCAATGCAGACTGATGACAATGTCTAGACTTTGAATAAGTATAGTACATCGTAGTTTAATTTTGAGGGGATAGTTTTCATATAAAGTGAGACACTTAGAGATTAGAAGTTAAAATACTTGTGAATAAAGATACATATATTTATTGTGAATCTGACTCTTAGTAACATCTGCTAGTTCCATAATTGATTTATTTGTGTAAAAAAAGTTCTTCACAGTCTAGAGAACATATTAAAAGCAATTCAAGTATCATTTCATTATCATCATATTTCTGTTAAACCATCGTAACTTTTTTGAGAACATGCATTTGCTCAACTTAAATGCCAGGACTAACTGTCAAAATGAGAAGTGAAGGTTTTATTTTTGCTGTTTTTGTGACATGTAATATAGGCAAAATATAAACACCATCAACTGGTTGCTTATTTTAAACCCCAACCAAAAATATATGTTCCAGAAACAAATCATCAGATTTTGACCCCACAAGTTAAAGCCGCCATTGTGTGGGAATAGCTGGGAGTAGAGGTCATGCACTTTTACTACCAGTGTTGTAAGTCACAAGGACACAGTTTTTACTACCAGTGTTGTAAGTCACAAGGACACAGTTTTTACTACCAGTGTTGTAAGTCACAAGGACACGTTTTGCCCATACATTTCCCAGAACTACACAGGGATAAGGATTTATGAGAATGATAAAGCATAGCTTGCCCTCATATGGTCATTTTTGATTCCCAGGGCCAGCTTAGTGGGCGATTCCTAATGGTCAGTCTTACATCTAGTGGTCAGCTGATGGATTGATTTACTGGTCACCTGTGGATAACCATATGAAAAGTTGGACATGACAGCTACTGATCATAACTTATGGGTACAATTGAATTATTTATTGCTGGTGGTCACATTGGTGTTGTCATTTATTTCCCTTGGGTCTATAAATAGTACTGGTGCCTCAAGATTGTGTTTTCTATTGTTCCAATATGTATACACAATAAGTATGTACATGCTCATAGACACAAACTAGTCTACATCGAACAGTACATTGAGGAAGTACAGATCAGCTACCCCCCCCTCCCATTCAATGAATAGTGTTCCTTCATTCTGATGATTACAAACATTTAACAGGTTTTCAATGTTTGTAAACAACACTTAATGAACAAATATCTTGACAGAAATATTGACAGGAGTTAAAAAAAATAACAACTTCGTCTTCAAAGGAATATTTTCAAGCAAGGATCTGTGACCTATTTTTTCGTCTTTTTGCATTAAGTTTTTTTTTAAATCATCTCAACTGTAAAATTCTTCCAAGTCTCTGGTTAGCTGTGACCTTTTTTTTTGTTTGATTGAGTTTGTTAAGATCATCTTAAATGTTGAGTTCTTCGAGCCTCGGGTCTATATATGGCACGGTTAACAGGCTGGAGTTGTAATGAGTAGAAGTTTGTTAAAATCTCTACCATATTGTAAATTGTTCACCCTCTCTGTACTGTGCTGTGCCATTACCAACACTTAGTGCTTTGACATTATCCATCAATATCAGCGCCCAGATCTAAGGTTACATGGTTGAAAAATAAAACCCCAATCCCGCTGATCCCGATTTTATCAGCACATCTCATCGGGATCGCTTTCTTTGTTGATGTTTCTATTTAAAATTTAAGGGAAAAAATGCGCGGCACTTTGTGGATAGATTAAGATTTACCTACCTGGGTGAAGACGATCGTTAGTCATACTATACTTACAGTTCTCTTTCCATGCCATTGTGCGCCCAGGTTTACGTGAGATGGGATATGTTCCGATGGGTTGGATGTAAACATTGCATTGTCACTTTATGTTTTACACTTGAATACATTCTCAAAATGAACCAAAGGATTTGTGGCATAACAAAGTACAAGGAAAGGCTTTTATCCACTGTTTGTCCTGTAAACTGTCAGAAAAAGATAGAGAAGAATATAAGATTGATTGCAAAGAATACTTTTTCTATAAATTTTACAATAGATATTGATTGGAAGTAGAGTTTGATAGGTTTGTAACATTTACTTCTGGTATGTTGCCGCAGTGTCTACAAACATTGTAGCATGTCTGTCTCTCCGCCCTCTAACTATCTTATCGGTACAAATAGTCTACTCAGTAATTTGCATGTTTGACAAAGTTTACAGAAGTGGTTGTCGTGACACTGAGGCAGGAATCATTACTTTCCGTCAGATTGAAAATTTGATCTGAGAATATGTATCCTGTATAAATACATTCTGTTGAAGCGTGGTACACGTTCTGTCGTACGATCGTACTGAGTTGAACCGTGGCACTCACGATATTGTTGGGTATTGTGATCGTGTCTCCGTTCAGAGGGCACTAAATGGGATAACACCGTTGCAAGCTACAGTGAACTGGTTGATGAATTTTATCTCTTTTGGCGCCAAGGGCTGGGTTGTCAAAAGATGATCATCATTTTCATGGTATCATTGTTGAAAAGTTGTGATTTTATTGCTTTTGTTGTGTTTTCAACCATGGAGAACAGTTTTAGTTTACTCATCAATATTTAACAGTGTCAATACAAACTATCGTAAATTTTTAATTTGACTGATTACTCGGTGTGGTGTTTTCGGTGAGTGATGCAAATATTTGTTTTTGATGTCTTTATTTAGAACAGTAATTAGAAATAGTTTGTTAATTCTGTTTGATAGCCAACATGCATGACAATGATTTGAATTGTAACACATAAGGTCGAACTTCTATGAACATCAGTTCTTATAAAGTGATCTTAAGCTTCACAAAATTACTGTCCTGGTAAACTTCAACAAGCATCAGATACTATAAAGTGATCTTAATCTACACAGAAGTACACTATCTACACAGAAGTACACCTGAATAAACTTTGATAAGCATCAGTC